>JAUZNK010026020.1:0-19730 GCA_035046665.1 Euphysa ruthae
ATATATTCAGCTTACTTCCGATGATGTCATAAGTTTCCCATGATATATGAATGACGATTTGCTTTTGGGAAATGTTAGAGAAATACAAAAAGACTTATTCAAGAATATATTAAAGTGGCTAAAAATATGGGTGCTCTGTAATCAGCAGAAGCTTTTTTTATGTTAAATTGTGGCAGTGCTCATAAGGTTATCTGATCTCAAAGAGTCAAAAATTTTAAAGGTTCACGGTTTAATTGTGGCAGATATAATACAGTGATCTTATACAGGCAAAGTCAAAAAAAAATTCGAAGGGTTCATAGCTTATTATGTTTTTATTCAGTTTTTATTAATGAATATAAAATCTTTTTAAGACTGGACTCCATTTGGATTGGTGAAAATCTATTTTTCTTCATTCTTTCATCCATAAAATGCGAAAGGTTATCAATTCAGCAAAATGAAGTTTTAACGTTGTTTCCGCAAGACGAAAAATTAGCTCGATTTCACTCCTTTTCAGTGGCATGATGCTTAAGAAAAATCAGGATGCAACCGTTTTCAGTGTCAGGATATCTAAGGCAGATTAAGATTCACTAATTTTCAGTGTCATAATTTTTGAGACTAATTAGGTTGTACTCGTTTTCAGTATCAGGATGTTTGAAGAGTGGAGAAACTGTTGCTATTAATCACGTAATACGTCTTGATATGTAGTTGCTGCTGTGGACTCATTAATCTAAGTGCTAACAACTAGAGTTCTAGTGTTAAGGGAAGAAAATTATAGATTTGTCTGGACATTGGTAGTCAATATTTAGATTAAGTCGCGGTTTGGATTAGGTTATCAGATTTTATATATACTTTTTAACTGCGAAGTTGTTCTTTGTATGTATAAAATCTTATGACGTTGTAGAACAATTTAACAAGTAGTTAATAAGTTGATGGAAAATATTTCAAATAAGAACAAAATATAAATATTTTTAATAAATACTAAGCTTTAATTTAAAATAAACTTCTGTCGTTTCTATTTTAAATTGTTGAATGTATTCATTACATTTATTTATATGCGTTGTTTTTTTAAGATGACTATCAGTGCCATATCCTTCTTGTTGGAAATGTCTCTAATCGCCTGATATTTTAACATCAACATTATGTTCACCTGGAAAAAATTTGTGGTTAATCACACTTGCACTCGTAGGCATGTCTAAGCAAATAAGAGCTTGATATTACAGTTCGACGTTCACTTATATGTTGGTTCATTCGAGATTTAAGGCCACTAATAATATCTCCGATAGTTTTACCGATATAAGTTTCTTCATGGTCACAAATATTACGTTTTAAATAATAAACCACATTACACGAGCGGTAGGTAATGCGTGATCGAATTTCCTATAATGAACCATTGGAAATTTGAAACCGATCAACTGCTTTAAACGTATTGAACATATCTTGCATCTTGTCGGAACATTTAAGTTGGAACATTTAAGTCGGAACATTTAATTACACCATTCTGGATGTGTAGGGGCATATATGGAGATATATATTTCGCTCTCTTTAAGTGACGTAAATTTTAGGCTGGTATGGCAATAATATAACACTGCTATTATAAAATACTTTTTTCAAATGATCATGATTTAAAACTCCAGGGTCACCACAACCAAAACATGGTCTATAAAATTCCTCTTGTGTGACAACGTTTCATAAAAATAAGGCTAAAAAAAGTTTTTTAATAAACTTCTATAAAACTGAATTGTACGCAATCCCATCATGATTTTATAATAATTTATTATAATTTTATTTCTAGATTTGAAACAATCGTAATGTGACAAGTGTAATTTTTCTCAATTTTGTATAGGTACTCGGTATATGACGTTGCATCTTTTGTTCTTTTATATTATCAATATTGAAAAGTTGTTCTTACTTTTCCAATGCTTTTTAGAATCAAGAGGAGATTCCCCTGAAAAGGAGTTTGGTGTGGATTACTTGAATCACTCGCAAAAAATATTCAAATCTAACGTATACAATGGCTCACGTGGCTCCCAACCTAGGCCTGTTCCTAAGCAACGTTCATTTTCCACACCATCTCCTTTGCAGCAGCGAGAGCAGCCTTCGTTGAGTGATTCAATTGACATCGATTTAGAACAATCAATAATCTTTAGTTATCCGCAGAACGGATTCTCAACATACACTAGACAAGATAATCAAAGGACCGGCGGATACACCACGCAACCGGTTACTTTACAGCAATATGACTCTGTAAATACTAGCACTCATTACCAGGTATTTTTTTTATAATCATCTTAATGGTTTTGTGGATTCAAAGTTTTAATCTTGAAAGCTATTCCTACCCATGTGTAGAAATGGATATAAATAATAATAAATAACTAATAATAAATATAAATAATAATAAATAACTAATAATAAATATAAATAATAAATAAAATAAATAAATAAACTCAAGAAACAACTTCATGCAGAACTTTTATGTATTTCACGAAATTCTCTATAAATTGCATGTTCTGAAAATCTTTGAATATATACAAAGATTTTCTTATTAGCAGTATGCTTAAAAACTCTAGATTCCCAAATATAAAGTTTTACTAATTTTAATTTTTTTATTATAATATATTAATTTATTTATAATTTTGATTAGCAGCAACAGTTACACCAGCAGCCACAACAGCAACAGCAATTGAACAACTACCCTTCGCAACTGTTTCCTGGATCTTCCATGGACTTTAACAGTTCGTTTGGATCAGACGCCTCTTCCACTTCAATGGCAAGCTACAGCTCAGATACTACTCGTCATTATTACCAACGGCCCCAACAACACCCTCAGGCGCAACAACACCCTCAGACGCAACACCCTCAACAACACCATTCTCAACATATGGACTGCTATTATCAAATACCTCCTCCTCGATCTCAAGCCCCTCGTTCCCAGATAAACAATCAAATGTTATTAAACCAAAACAAAACAGCTGTTGGATATGCAGCTGCGCCAATTAATATGTACCCTGCAACTTAGTTCGTCTTTCATTAATGTGAGAAATTATGTGGTAGTTCAAACTGAATCAAATGTTACGTTGATTAGACGTTGATTATAAAGGTGTTAATAAGATTTTAAACGTAGTGGCAAGCTAAAGCTATTTGTTACTGCGTTATTTAAGATGAGCATACCAAGAGGCTAACGTTAAAAGAAAAATTTACAACTGCATTATAGTCAGTCGACTGTAAAAGGCTGTTATCTAAATAAATACAAATATGCTAATGGTTAAAGCTCGAGTTACATTGAAAGCTAAAAGCTTTACAACTATGAGAATCGAGCCGAGTCTATTAAGTCGACAAAAAACTGTTGGTGTTAAAGATAAAAGTGAAAAACGTCATAGTTTAAATGTAGTTTAAATGAAAATTTTTAAAAATGACGGAAACTGTATCAATTGAAAAATCATATAGACGGCAGGCCGTCCATTACTTTTCTACAAAATTTTATCAATGTGCTTAATTTCTTCAACCATATCTAACTCCATTTATGGTGAGTAGGCTATGGTGAAAACTTTTGACAAAAAATTGAATTATGTCAACAGCCGGTAACCGGTTTTGCATACATTAAGAAGGCATGAACACCGCTTTATTGGTAGAATCATGAAAGTTTTAATATTTGTATAATAGTTTTTATATTTTTCTACTAAAGCATTTTTACGTATTTTAACTGTTGAATAAATAATTTGTTTTTAAATAATTTTATATTATTTTATATGATGTTTCATGAAACTTTCTGCTTTAATTAGCCTAATAAATTTTGTAGAAATTATTTACTTGTTTTAATCACGAAAAATAAGGTTTTATTAAATTTGTTTAACTTAAATTTTAGATAAATAAATAAATAAATAATGAGTATGTTAATTATTTAAGTGGTATTAATATTGCATATATATTTTATTTTCCACTGATAAAAAGAGAACAATTAAAGTAAAGTCAATCAAGATTCACTAGTTTAGTTGTTGCATTGTTTGATAGGAGAACAGGTTTATATCCGGGACTAAAAAACAGATATTTTAACTTAACAGCTAAAGTATCAAGTTTAACCTTCCAGTTTCCTGACATAAAAAGTATAAGCTCCAAAGAGCTAGTGAGTTGGGAATTTCTGTATATATACTGGTGTATTGCTAAAAAACAGATTCTTAATATTCCACAATTTCTTCAAAAACAAAATCAGTTAATATTTCTACATGAAACCATTTGATGTTTTGCGAAAAGAAATTTTGAATAAGTCTTAATAAAATTGGACGAACAGTTCGTTTGAAAATTGGACTAATAGCTCGATTGAAAATTGGCGAAAAGACGGCACAAAGAACAAAAGTTGGAAATAACATAAAAAAAGCCCAATTGGAATTGGAGAAAACCTAATCAAATAAAGAAGTCATAAAATGATTTTCTGTTCGGGCTGATAACCTTTCGGCTTGGAAAAAAAGTAAAGATAAGGTCTTTGAGGTTTTTCAGAAAGGCATTGCTATAAACAATCGGTTGAAAGTCTACACCTGTTATCAAATCAAGGGGAGTGTGAAATTTATCAAACACTAATGCTTAAAATGAATGATTTAAATATCTACCAAAGTGATATGTACCAAGTTTTTATCGTTATGCGACGCTTTTAATGCCAAACTTTGCCTAAAGTCTTCGGTACTTTATATGAAAAATCTTCTGGCCAAAATCTAATCTTAAGATCTCACAAGATTCTAAAAATTTTGAAATTCGATTTATAAAATCCAAGTTAAAAAACAACATGCAATTTTGCATAAATGTAGCTTAACATTTTTTGTTCATATATTTTAAACAAATTATTTTTAGTAGTTTTTTTAGTAGTTATTTTTACTTACAAAGGGCGTCTATAAATTTATCAATATGTTCTCCCTACATAAATCGTCTTTGACTTCCTGTCAAGATTTCTTTTTGTTACTGACATTAATGTTGACATTTTTATTATTGCTTTATTTTGTAAATCCTTCTGAATGTTTCAAAATTTTTATCTTGACGAATAAAATGTTGCTCAAAAAAAAAGAAAAAGATCAAGTTGTTATGAATTAGTTTACAAGACTAGAAAAGATCAGAAAATTTTTTGTTAGTGGTCACACATCTAAGAAAAGATCAGAAAATATTCTGGTTAGTGGTCACACATCAATACTTATTCGAATGCTGAGAATGAGACCGGCCACTGCTGAAAATCTAACATATTTTTTTGGAATGTTTTACCTTCCATTTTCAAGTCATGTTCAAAATATGTCTCCTCCTCCAATTCGTCAGAATCGAATTTGTAAATTTAAATTTGTGCGATATATTTGAAAACATGACACAATACATAAATATACGTTACACTGACTATGTCGCATGATATGGTTGAACTTTTGTTGAACTAACGTAAATAGGAATTCACGGAAATAACGAGTTGTATCATGCCAAATAAAGTTATGATCAACGTTGTTATTTGCCTGCCGTCGTCGGACACGTACAACGTTGTGCACCACTAACATGTGTTTGTGAGCTACCACAACGTACGCCGAGTTTAACATCAATGTAAAAATCTCAGCTCCAGATGATGATTCATCCTCACCATGAATGGGATATGATAATTAGATAATTCAGAAAGAGAGGAATGTCTGGCAACATACCAATATCCTCCTGGTGGCTATGTTCAATGTTAATTTCATTACTTACAGTTTCATTATTTTATACTTCGTCATGTTTGAACGATTATTCTAGATCAACAACTTCCCCTTCTTCAAGCTTTCTCTCTTTTTATTAGTAAAATCTAAAAATATATATTTAGTAAATGTTATAAATGAAATCACTGGTGTGATAAACAGTATATAGACAGTATGAACAAAATAATAAACATAACTATCTAGCTAGCGTTTTATTAATCAACTAGAAACATGTTTTTATTACTTTTGTGTTAAAATATTTAATTACCTTGTTGAGACTCTAAATAATTGTATTTGTTGCCAGCATCATCAGAGAAATTATCTATAAAGTTTAAAGGAATGCCTTTAATGCCTTAAATAATCGTCAATTCGCCCTTCATAATGTATAAATATTGTGTCCAGCATTTGCAAAAATTTACAAATTCGTACCGTCATTCAACTCTCCTAATCATTTCGGATGGCAAGGAATTACTATCCAGGGGTGGTACAACACAAGGAGACAATTTAGTTATGCTCTTCTACGCCTTAGGTACTTCTTCTTTACAAAAAACTTTGAAACTAGCATCATTACAAGTAAAACAAGTATGGCCCAATGATGATGCTACTGCAGCTGGTCCTCTAACCAACCTTAAATCTTGGTAAGAAACTTTTCTCGATCAAGGTACGAAATACGGATATTTTGTCAAAGAAACAAAATCCTCGCTTATTTCAAAGAATAAGAGTAAACCAGACTAAGTGAAGGCCCTCTTTTCTAACACAGGAATCAAATACACCACTGAGGGAAAACGCCATCTAGGTGCTTTAATAGGTAGTGATGAGTTTAACTTAAAATACTGTACGGAAAAAAATAAAAAGCTGGTGTACAGAACTTTGTCACGAATTACTAAACCAAAGGCCCAAGCGCATGATGCTTTTTTACATGGTAAACAACACCGATGTAGCTACTTCATGCGAACAATTCCTGAAATGACCGAGTTTATGAAACCATTAGAGCGTGTCATAGATGAAAAATTTATACCAACCTTATTTGATTCCCCTTTCACACTACACGAAGTGTATTTAAGAACAGGGGACTCGAAATTCCAATATTTTCGAACAAAGCACACATAAACTATGAATGCTCAATTAAACTAACAGTCCACTTGCTGCGATGATAGCCATGCAAGGTAATTGTTTACCTGACAAAACTACCGGGAAATCTTTAAAGTCGAATCACAAAAAAGAAACAAAGGAAAGGTTGGACGTAAAAATAGATCATGAAATATAAAGTCTATCACAAAAAACGTTTCAAAGATGCAGACCAGAAAGGCTCATTAAACTAGCTCAGTGTAATTGTCTTTAAAGATCAGGGTTTTGCTCTAACACAGGCTGAGTATAGAGATAGGTAAGCTCTGCGGTATTCAAAAGAACTCAAAGTATTATCCTCTAAATGCAGGAAGATTCATGATGTTGACCACGATCTAAGTTGTAAAAAATATGGATTTATCATCATCCGTCACAACAACTCTCAAGAATTCGAGGCATATCTTCTGAAAAAGTTCGGTAATGGCCTTGCAGCATTACCCTAACTACAACTAGAAGGTATTGAAACGGTACATGGTCTAACAGGGGACGATGCCCGTACCAATATAAGAGCGAGAGGAGTTTGGCGAATAGGGCAGAACGCTTTCTTTTACATAACCAACACCAATTCCGAATGCCTATCGTATTTACCACCTGAGAAGATTTTAAAGAAACACAAAAAAGAGAAAAAAAGACAGTATAGTCATTAAATTATGAATTATTAAAATACAAAGTTTAGTATTTCAAAAATAGTCAGTTAATAAGACCAGCTATTGCCCCCGTACCAACAGCAGTAGATAATTAATCTCCTGTTAAATCTCTTATTAAACTGTTTGTTAGAAAGTAATGAAGTTATGTTTCCGAGAAAAGCTGTCACAAAGAAAAAAGTTATAGAAGTAATAGAAAAAAGAAATTTTTCGCAACATCAAATCTACAAGAAACATTTTCAGTTTATTATCGCTACAGTTTAAGTGTTACACATTGCTTCATTTGTAAGAGTTTCAATAAATTTGCTGATTGGGTTATGGTATTTAATTAAGGTGGTAGACCATCTTATAATTTTTTAAAATGCTTCTCTCAGAACAATGTGCTAGTTGTAATTAATCAATCCATTGAATTTCAGGAGCACACAAATCAGCAATCTTTATAAAATCGTTGTTGGAATTGTGTACTATCATTGCTCTTCTTGCTGGGTTAATGGTTTTCACCAAGTTAACAAGCCGGCAAATGAATTAAAAGTAATGTTTTTGAAAGAAAATTTGATTTCCTTATTTTTTCTAATATGTAGTATATTGAGTAAAAAAAAATTGTAAGAGAAGTCGAATTAACAAAAAAAAAAAAAGTTATATAGTGGTCTACCAACTTCATAATAGCATTTCATAAACGTAATGCAAACATTTTAAATTTAAAAGCTTAAATTAATTTAATAGTGTTTTAGTTAACGTTGCTTGATTTTGAAAACATATGACTAACGTAAAAATTTTTTTGGATAATTTTCGAGGAACTTCAATAAACAAAGCAGAATTTCAATTGGCAAGGCAACCTTGAAATGAACCATTAATAATTAGGTATTTGAAATCAAGACTAGGTAATAAAATTAAGCGTGAAAATTGAAAATAAATTACATACATAAGATATTACACTCATGAGGTATAAACAATTAGACATTAAAATTTTGGCATGAAGAGTAAAAAATTAAAAACTTTGATATAGAATTTGGTATAAAAAAACTTAGAATTTGGTATAAATAACTAGACAAAAAGAATAAGATATTAAGAATTTACCTAAAGATCAAAACATAACATAAAGATATAGAAACTAGTGATTTGTCATTATCGGACCTAATGAATCAAGCATGAGAAAGAGTGGAATTAAGTAAAGGCGTTAGCTAAAAATTTCATAAATAAATAAGTCATAAAGTGCAAGCAAAAGTATAAGAAACGGAATTTTGCAAACGGAATTAGGTATCAGGAATCACGCATAAGGAGTTAAGAGTAAGGAATTATGAACATGAATTTACAAGTTTAACTCGATAAATTTCATTTTTGCGATAGAACGAAGCGCAGATATAAAGATGTGTTTTTGCTCGTTGTTTATTTTAATTTTTTTTTTTTGAAAACCACGAAAGCACTCCACATGGGACTATCAACGTAGAAAAATTTTTGCATCTCCTCAAGGCTTTTTTATCTAGAAGTTACTTTATTCATTCTTTAAACTCAGTTAAATGAAATAACGTGGTGTATACTAACGTAGTTTTTTTAATTTTGAGAGAAATTGCAGTAAATTTCTTGATTTCAATACGCGCTTGGTACGTTCTAGGTTAGTTTTTCTGTTAAAATTGTGTTTCAGAATTGCGTCCAACAAAATTAAAGGTATAATATGGCTGCTACACAGGTTCGGCACTTTCTAGAAGACTAGAAGACTCAGCCTGATCACCTGTTATTGCCGAACTTGTTATTGTAAAAATCGAAAAACTATTCTAAATCTAAAGAAGAAGAAGAGTTTTTGAAATCAAGGAAAGAGCGGGTTCAACAACTAAAAGTGCTTGCAGAAATATCCCTAGCAGAAACACATACAGCATTTTCAACATACACAACAGGTTTACGTCACAGTTACACGTTCTATATGCGAAAAATAGCAAAATTATTCACCTGTTTACGTCACAGTTACACGTTCTATATGCGAGCAATGACAAAATTAGTCCCTGTTTACGTCACAATCACACGTTCTATATGCGAGCAATAGCAAAATTAGTCACCTGTTTACGTCACAGTTACACGTTTAAACCATTAGAGCACGTAACTCTACATAACCTGATTTTTGCGTTAACAAACGGTGGGAATATCACTGACAAAGAAAGAAATCTTTGCCTGCACCTATAGGGGATTGGGAATCACAAATCCAATAGATCAGTCTGATGAGGAGTACACATTTTCCAAGAAAAATGCGTTGTGTAAAAACATTGTACCAAAGGTAAAAAAATACAATCTAGATGGAGTTGAACTGTCAAAAACTAAATCAGGTGTAAAATAAATCACGACGCGAAAAACAACAATCTGGCCTTGATAAACAACAATGAGTTCAACACAACAAAAGTTAAACAAAGTTCATATGCAGCAAAGAATATCAAACTAGTTGACATGGTCGGCAATCAAGGAGTAAGAATTACACCTAACAAAAGTAGAATTTTTTGGCAGCATTGCTTTTCGGTGTGGTTGGCCGCTCAAAAGACTACTATCAAAATGTGTATGTCGTGCTGTTTTTGATATACCACATTCATTTTCGTTTAAAAAGGGTTGTTTTATCATGCAGCTCACAACGATATTTGTGACATAACAGCAAGTCGTCTACTGAGTGAAGTCTGCAAACACGTAGCGACAGAACCGAATTTTAACAAATTAGCAGGCGAGTGTTTTGCACAAAAATCGGCAAAAAGTTCAAACGAGACCCAGTTTGATGTGAACGCACGAGATTACGGGACAAACAGCATTTTTTGACGTGAAGGTTTTCGATTCACTTTCTCCTAGTTATCAAAAGTCAGAAATTAATTCAATCATACCTAAAAAACGAAAAGTACATAAAAAATTCGTATAGCGAGCAAATTCTTAAATTGGAAACCGGATACTTCACACCATTAGCGTTCTCAGTCTACAAGGGGAATGGGAAGAGAGTGATTCCTCTAATATGTGTCTTAAATAATGTAAGATTTTTGTCTATTTCCACTCCTAGTAGATTAACTTCATCCTTATGTAAAAATTGCTGTCTTCCAATAGCAAAAGATAGATTAACAAAATCAGCAATATTCCCTAAGTACAAGAGGTTTGCTGGGTCTATAATAGTTAATTTCTTTTGTTTAATCCTAACCCTAATTGTTTTCATTGTTTTCATTTTTCTTATCATGAACAGCTTCAAAGCATATTGTTTCTTTTTTATTCATAAATACCCATTGTACAGTAATTTAGTTTCTTTGTTGGGTGGCAATGAAATAATTTTTCTATTCCCATTTTGATTAAGTGATATCCTGGTTGAATCACGGATAAGGATATATCATGTCCACTAGGATTATGAGCTAGAATTTGGAGAATCCAATTTTTTTCCGTAAATTGTGCTGTATAACTGGAGCCTTACAAAATATTTGCATATTCATATTGTTATATTCTTTTTATTTCTTACCAACTGTCAACAGTTTAATGTCTAACCGCTTATATCTACGCAAACTTTCCATTATGTAATTTTCTCAATGCTAACCCTTATGTAAAAGCTTTTTGGAAACATTTCTTTCAAAGCGCAATTCAAAACAAAATATAGAAAAATGCGCATTACAAAAAGAACTTGATCTTATGTAACGCGTAAAATTACCGTTTCCTTACCTTTTTCTCTTCAAATTTCTTCAAAATGGGATTCATAAAAATGTCGATTCTTCCATAAAGAAAATCGTCGCGACGCATGGTAAGAAGTTTGTTAACTGAATATCATGCACTACCTTTATTCCATTCTGAAACCATAAAAACTTCTTTCCACTGACTCAAGAAAATCTCGATAATCTTAAAGACAGTCTCTGCCACTCGATTCCTCCAAACCACCTTAACAAGAAAAAATTTTTTTCTCCCTTTGAACAAGTCTCGAAGGCCTTGCTACGAGACCTCAAAAATGACAATGACGCAGCAGGAATAAAATCTGATCTCTCCCGTAATGCCTATTCATGTTCTGTCCATAATAAGCCATCTGTTTCTACACTTGGAAAACATTCCATACCCAAATTTTTAAAAAAACCGATCTATCGTGATCATGAAGGCAGGCAAGGGTAATGTTGTAGTTATTATGGACAAAACATTTATAAATTGTTTATGTAGAAACATCAAATGAACAAAAAAAAATTTACTGAAATAAAAACTGACGTTACCTTCAACTCTAAAAAAATTTTTATGTCAGTAATTTCTTAACTAAGGCCCAATACAGTAACATACGCTCTTTTATAATCAGTGTGAAGAAATTTCTATGGGATCCCTTTCAGTTCTTATTCCAATTCATTTTTAGTTAATTTCGAAAATAAGTGTCTAAAGCAATTGTTAAAGTGAAAAACCAATATTTTAGGCATGTAGAAGATATTTTTTTTTTGTTTGACATCGAAAATGAACACCTTCTTTTTTTTTTTGAGTAATTTAATAAATAATATAAGAACGTTAAACTTCACAGCAAAATAAAACATCCTTCTAGTCAAAACATAAAAAAACGTAAAAATTAATCACACCTCTAACGACGCATTATCAAAATATTCTAAACCAGGATTTTGCTAACTAACTAAATAAACTACTTACTAAATACCAACGAAAACTTAAAGCAAAAATTTCAAAAATTAATGAAAGAAATGAAATTACAAATAAAATGAAAAATGAAACGACGAATGAGCAGCACCAGCACAGACAAGAAATAAGGTGGATGAATAGAAATTGCCACAAAGTCTGCTATTCCATTAAACTTTTAAATAGACAAGCGTTTCTTTAAAAATTTCTAAAGACCTTTGTTCTGACATCTTTAAAAGCAAAACGATCCTATACAATCACGACCACAATCCATTGCGGGGGGTGGATTTCCCGTTTTTCCTCTTCACAGTGTTGAATTTTAATCTAAAATGTACATAAACAAGCGATTTGTGTAATTTAAGCGCAGTTTCAGCTAATAGTTTCAATTTCCTTTTGCGTATATTGTATATTAGTGTTATTTGTAAATTGCATGTCATTATTTGTATGTCGTATATGATTCTTAGTTACCACAAGTCTATTCTCAAAACTTATGTTGAGCATATCTCTGAAAGAACGGCAATGTGTTGTATTTATTAACGAATTTCCCTCCTTGTTTTTGAGCATCTGAATATCTGCTTAACTGATGAAAAATTTTTAAGTAGAAAGACTATGAAATTTAGAAGATCCAAAATTATTTTAAGGCTTCAGTTACACTACAAAAAAAAAATGGTTTTGTGCCTAATCTTAGGGATCAGGATTATCATATCCGTTATTCAACCAGGATATCATTTAATTTAAAATGAAAATAGAAAAACTACGTCATTACAACCAAACTTACTATTACGAAAAAATCGGTCATCACACATTATCATCTGTTATTACGTCATCACACCATTTGTGAAGGATAATCGGAAGGATTTAACCCCGAAGACACGTCTTTATGGACTAATAAGAAACTAAAGCGAAGAAATTACTAGATATAAGGACTAAATGACTACAAAATAGATATTTATGACTGAAAATAAAAAGTTTGATTAATGTTATTATGTTGAGAGTGTAAAACTGAATGTTCATTAAAGCTGGTGTTGTTATTAACAATCTTGTTTTGAAGAGAATGAGATTATACTCTTCCAAAAAATTATAAAGAAATGAAATGAAATTATTTGATTCAATTTGCATCAAATCAAAACTTTATTCTTAGATTTTTTGATTGACGCCTAAGAAAAATCCAAAAAATATTATTACTATGAATAAATTCAATGTTTTAAAATATCTTTTTTTTGAGATTACATTGATATTTTAGCCTTTTCTGTAACTAAACTTTTTTAATTGTCTCAATTAATCCTTTCCTCAAGGTCATTAAAACCCACTAAGATTTGATGTACCTGACAACAAAATCAAAGCTTTATTTGGCCTTGCTAACATTTTTCATGTTTATTAAAACTGCTTTTATTCAATGAAGGTATCCAAGGCATTATTTTTTGAAATTAACTTCAGAAACAGAAATGGACAATGCTCTCATTCTATAGAACTAGTCAACCTTAAAAGCATTTTTGAAACAGTATGACATCGAATATAGATTATTGTGAAAACGTTTTAATCATCAGAAACTTTTATCGAATTTTAGCAATAATTGACATTTGGCGCGTGATGTAAATTTGATATAAAAGTGAATTTCTCGACCAAAATCGCAAAATTGATAACAAAGCCACATGATTACGGACTTGTCCCTTAGATCCAGCAGGGTATTTTTTTTTTAAACGACCCTAAAGTTGGATATTCCAAGCGTGGTGTATCCATATTTTTTAACTGTTTGTGGTATTTTTTCCAATTCATACGATGCCCTAATGGCGTATAATGGCGTATTCATCTCAAAATATTTTTCCCATGCATGTGCCTTCATGACATGTATTTTTTTAAAGCTTTAACTTTTTAAGGTCTTTTATAAAGTAAATGGTAGTCTAAAACTTAAATTTTTGAGGTCTCTGACTGGATAAATGGTAGTCTAAGCCAAGATAAGGCATTGAAACTTTAAAATGTATTTATCTTGTCTATTTTTTCTTTTGAATTTTAGTTTGGATGAGAAAAAGTTTGAAACTATTTTTGAAAGATGTAATCCATTAAACAGAAAGCGAAAGCAAAAAAGCAACCGTAGCGAGTTTTGCAGCTAGAGCACATTTTGCAATATTGCGAAAAGCTTTCTATTTAAATGAGGATTTTTTTGACTCTGCAGAAAATTAGAGCAAATAGAGATCATTCTGCAGATACAAATATAAATATCGCATATTCTTTATTTAACACAAGAAGACTGGAAGATAGTAGTATATAACTACTAACCACTTCAGTTAAAATGCTCTTAGGTGAAAATGAATTTAGAACCAAGAGATCTACATGAATAGCTATTATCTGCTTCACTGATTATGTTGGTCAAGAAGTGGACTAAAAGAAGCTTGTTGGTGCATGTTTTATCGATCTCAACAAAGTCTTCGAAACCATTAGTCACCTTCAACTAATATCGCGCATAAAAAGCTACGGAGTACGTGGTATCGTCTACGTGGTATGGAGTGTAATGGTTTAAAGAGTATTTGTTGGAAAGTAAAATTTTTGCATCATATAATCAAATCTTTTCCAATGAAGAGTTGGTAATGTCAGGTGTTCCTCAAGAGTGAATTCTTGCACCACTTTTCTTTCTAGTATTCTTAAGTGACATTGAACATTGAGTTTGAAGAAAGCAAGAATTTGTTTGGCGAAACCTATTTACTTAAACTAAAAAAATAACGTCGTTTGACAGAAGACCACGAACCTAAAGAACATATAAACCGCCACGGGATTCACGCAAAGATTTACAAATAACCATAACTGGATCATACAACTACCTCTGTTTTCTAACAAAAAATAATTTTAATGTGGGTGACCAGTTCGATACTTTGCATAGGAAAACTTCCGATAAATTTAGGCTATAAAATTTTTTAAAAGACCAAATGAGTGTCGCTGCAACTTGAATTTACACCCAAACTATACAGTCATTGTTTACTTACTGCAGATTCTTTATTTGAATTTTAATCGAACACAACTGAAGCACAAAAACACACTAAATCAGAGCACATGCCAAATAATTGATAGCACATAGCCAAACGTGGCAGTTAAACCTTCCAAATCGATAGAAGTGTTTTTGGAAATGAAAGCCCTGTAGTTTTTCCTCGATGCTCTGAACGAAAAGTTGATTATAGAGTTCCACAAATATTTTAATCTCTCAATACTAGAAATAGTGGTTGCATGGTGTCATTACCAAAAGTTAAAACTGAGTTATGAAAAAATTCAGTAAAATTTCACAGCGCAAAAATTTTCAATAAACTCTCTCCGAAAATTTGAAAAAATGCGCATGCGTAGTCATTCAAGGAATTCATTGCAGAGCTTATTATTTTTTTAATTACTAATTTAACTTGCTTTATTGTATAACACGTTGAAAACAGTTATGGTTTAAGTGTATACACCTTATATAAATATTCGGAAACAATTAAATAAATAAGCTTATAGAACTTCAATTTTTGATGACTGATCTTCCTAACACCTTGTCGAAGTGCAATACTGTTACGCTAAATAGTTTGATGCTAATTTTGAAAGTAAACTTATCAATGTTGGTAAAGTAATCCTTGCATGTTAAACATGTGAAAGCCCATTTACGATTTTGCACAAAACAGTGTTGCGTAAAGATTGTCAACCACAATTTTTTATGTAACGTTTTGAGTGCCTTGAGGCAAGGTGTTTCCAAACTGATTTTACTTGGCCCCATCGTAAGAGAAACGTTGTTTTCTTACAAGAGAAAAGGTGCAAATGATTCCACGTGACTCACATGTCAGGAATATAAACCACTGGGTGACTAAATGAAAAAGGAAATAAAAGATTCATAAAATTAGGTAAGTCAGTATATTTTCTGCCACATACAAATATGCATGTTTTCTATGAAAATTACAAAACAAGATAATAGGCAACAAAAAATAACAACAGGGATAAAAGTTAAGACAGCAAGTGAGCTGTGGCAATGATGGGCACAAAAATTGTCTTTTACAACAATATTCCCATTGTTAGATATCACGCACAAAAACATAGGGAGATTAATTCAGCCAAAGAATAGTAATATAAAAAGAAAAAAAGTGATTTTTTTAGAAATGTAGTCTATATTTATTAAGTCTACAAATTATATCCAGTGACCTAAAAAATCATTCATTGATCTTATGTTTAAAAACGTTATAGTTTGTTATTGATTTCATTACATTAAAAATTCCGAGGTATCATCACAGTTACAGTTACAGTGTTGTTGTGTGTGGATGGCAGAAGATAAAGTTTTTCCATCGAGTCGATGTATTTCTTGTGACCCGATTTTGTCTAACTGCATTCAGATAGCATGTCTTCTTCCTAGATAACCCATAGCTGATTGTAACTCTCTACCGTCTGCAATAATTAAGATCTTAATTCGTCATTAACGTGAAGACAAAATTTTTAGTCTTAAGCCATATTTCAAGAAAACAAAATTATTGGTTCTGAGACTGGGAAGTATTGGATCCCACAGCTCTAGGATATGGAGACCATTGCCTTATCCACTCGGTGAGACAACCATTAAAATGACAAATAAGAAACAATAAAGTTTTCGCCAATATTAGCGCAATTATCACACCTTTTTCCACCCATGTCTCTGTCTCATCATTGTTTTTAAATTTTTTTCTGATTAGAAACTGGCTTCAAAAAAGATATAACACCATTAAACTATATTATTTTATGCATAACTAAAACCACAGTTCTCAGCCTTTTTTGCCAACAGGTTCATCAGTCAATGCCACAATAGCGAGTGAATAATACAAATATTTATTATCCCCTCTTTTTCGTTTTGGTAGTGCAGTTTTTATTTTTGCTTTATTTTTTTTAACACCTTGCTTTCGTCAAAGATAAAAGCCACTACTAGGCATAAGGCTAAAAGAAGATATAAACTAAAGCAGTTTACACAAACTGAGAAAGATATTGTAATAAAGTAAATTTTTTTCTACGGCGTTTATGGTATTCACCGGTAAAACTGAATTTATGGTCTTTCATAAGCCAAATGAAACCGTCGATTATTTATAAATTAGGCTTAAAATCAATGGTAAATCGATTTTGCTTTTCAACTTTTTAAAATACTTTGTGGTTTTGATTGATAACAAATTATCATGGTGTAATTATGTGAGTGAAATAAGTAAAAAACTTACACATGGAAATAGCATGCTTTCTAAAGTCAGACATTTTGTGTCTTTGGAATGACTTTAGATCAATCTACTTTTATTATTTATCTTCTCATTTTACTTACTGTAGTTTAGTTTGAGGGCAAAATGGAAGTCATCATGTTGAACGTATTGACAAGCTACAAATTATTGCTGCAAGAATCATCACTTTCTCATCTTTTAAATCATATATTCAGGGGAAATTTTCTGAATTAAATATTCTGTAGCAGGAGCTATGCTTTTCTACGTAATTGTCTTTTAGTAACAGATTTCTTTCAAAGAACTCTACTTTTTTAAAAATTGTTGTTATGTCTAATAATCTTCATGATAATAACACTTGAAATACTGAAGTTGGTAAATTAAATGTCCCACTTTGGGAATCAAAAAATATTGGAATGAACGCATCCTCCAAATACCTGGATGTCGAGATTTTTCTTAAAAATTTCTACAATCAATATTCAACGGGTAAAAGTTAGTTGAAAAAAATTTTACTTGAACTCATTTTGTCTCATATCTTTCCTTTAACATCTTGTTATTTTCTCATTAATTTGCTTCCTGGAATAAACAAATTTTCTTTTCTGACCCCGTAACTGGAATTGCAATATTTTTTTTTCTCCTATATACAGCTGGAGTTACTCCTTTTGGTCAGCACTTTCTAAATGAATGACACCCTCCGAATGGACCTAATGTTAAGTTAAACAATTATCCTTATTTGTTATAATCTATTCTATAATATGATAAAAAAACTGCATTGTATTTTTTTATTCGGTTAATTTTGGAAAATATACTCATCTTATCTTACTTGAGATGCGTATTTGATTTTGTGAGTGTCTTTTTGCATGTTGGCTTATGTGTGTCTTTTGTTTATGGAGTTTTTTTCACTTTAAATATTTGAGTTAAATTATATTATGATATCACTTCCAATCGTTTAGTTTTCAGTGAATATTTAGCGTAAATTATTTAGCACTTGTCTCTTTAAATTATTGTCTGGTATAATTATTATGATATATCAATTACTTACCTACTTGCTCACGTCGACGTTAGAATTAAAGGAGTGGAGATCACATACTGAATGAAAGCAACCAGAAGGCAGAGAGTTCCACATGTGCGCAGTACGTGTGAAAAAAATTTGGTGAAGAAAAATTTTTGTGAAATAAAGTGATCTACACTCTTAAAGGATGAGTAGCAGATGATACCTTGTGGTTCTTGAGAAAGTTTTAAAGAAATTGGTTAACAGTATTCATAAAAATACCCAGGGAAATTGCTATATCACAATTATGAATTAAATAGGTCATGGTGACCCAAAAAAAAATGTAATTCATACATGTTAGTTATATGTTACTTGAAAGAACTTTTTAAGATTTTGATAAATTTCTGTAATATACTAACTGCAAAAATTTTTTTTATCAAAATAATTTTAGCCATTACATTATGAACTGCGATTATTGTATCATTAGTCAAAGTAGCGAGCTTATTCGGCTTCGTTGTCCTTTAGACAAGGCTATTTGTAATGCCAAGAGGACATATAAAGATGTTTTTCGAAAGTGTCTCAGAATTTAGAACATTAGAAAAACTACCTGCCAACATAAGTCTGCCGGAAGAGAATACTTTTAAGGTAAAAACAAGGTAAAAACAAAGCTAAGCGGCTGGCCACCAAAGACCAACTGGAGATTTTATAAATTTTGGTACCGAGAATAGTGAAAAGAAGTTACGAGCAATGGTATCTGATTTAAATACAAAAGTATTACTAGTAAAGATAAGCAACAGTGATTTAATAGCGCTAGAATCAAATATTTAATTTGTCGAATATCTAGTAGATTTTCGAAATAAACATATATTTCTAACCAGGTAAAGCAGCCAAAATAAAAACGTTATTTTAAAAAAGTCAAAGCTAATGCCGCAGCTGAAGTTTTTAACTTCATGAAATTTCGAAGTGGATAATGAGAAACAAGATTTTTTTTGAAAAAAGTCATAGAAAAATTTACAACACAAGATTGAAAGAATTAGGCTTCAATGTTTCTACTACCAAATTGTCATTTAGATCAAAAATAATGACCAATTTTGATTTTTATGGCATTCAACGTATATATGTCGGTTATAAAGTCTCATCAAAAAACTAAACCAAATGGGTTTCATTATTATGACAGAACGTTACGAATTGAAATTACATTTGGATTTCATATTACAAAATATGTTCAAATTGAAAAATGGCTTTGGCCGCCGAATTGAAGAAAAAATATCGATCTCATTGGATCGTCAGATAATGTAGATCACAATACCTCGTCAACTTCAGCGACTGTCGTTCTATGGAACAGGTATTAGCATCATATCAACCACCAAATTTTAAAATAGAGGTGAAAAGCGCGATCTTCCTTTTATGGTTACGTCAAAGGAAATAAAATAGTGATACCAGAACATTTCAATATTGCGAAAGCAGCATCAATTAACCAAAAATCTATCGAAATACTTGTCAAAGATTTACCCGCCACACACACACACCACAC
>JAUZNK010026031.1:0-19727 GCA_035046665.1 Euphysa ruthae
TTTAAATTTTTAATTGTAAGTAGCCTGATGATAGGAGCAGCATGACTCCTGAAACGTCGCTCAATAAAATCTTTTAAATCATGACATGCGTTTTATCTCTTTAATTACTAAAATACAATATTATCTTTATAAACTTCTTAAAAAAATATGTTATAGGGCCCAGTGGTTTTAGATCAGCGAAATCTGGAATTTTAGCATCAACATTTTGTTTTAATTTACGTAAGTCACTGCCTTAGATAATATGATGTCAAATGAATTGCTTGACTTTTTAATACACTCTCTATCTTCAACAATGGACTTAAGTAAACTCTCATGCTTTATACCGAAAAAATTTGAAGTGTTTGTTTCCGGTAAATGTTACTGTAAAATCCAGATTGTGAACTGTTGCTAATTTTGGCTTGTGTTTTAATTTTCAGGACCAAGGTGATAGTTATTAGTGTCGTCTACATGTTAGAAGAACCCAACTGCTCCTGCAAAACATTTTGAAGTATTTTTGAGCAGCTTTAAGGTAAATGGCTCGTATTTATGTCCACGCTCAATGTTTTTATGATGCTAGTATTGTATATATCACTTTCGGTTGACCATCTTTTATCATTTTCCTGTATTTTGTAAATTTACCATGGCTAAGGCCTAATAAAGCTGGAAGTCGACTAGCAGTTGTTTTGATTTTCTCAGGTCAATCCATTCTGATATATTTTGACCAATAGGTCAAATTTGTTTTTAAATGTCATCTAATTTCATACAATTTTCCAATAACTCTAGCGAGTTTTCATTAGATATGCTAACTTGACTAATAATTTCTTCTCGAGCAGGAATTTGCACAGACTGAATTGTTTGAAGTTTTCGACTTAGTGGCATAGGCATATAATTTATAGCATTATTAATAAGGTCATTTTTTTATAACAGCTGTTTAATGACTAAATAAGGATATCTCACAACCAAAATTTTTAGAGGAAAGAGTTTCAAAAACATGCTATTCAATTTCTTTTTCTTGTTTTAACAACCCTTCTTTCACTTTGCTTTCTATGGCCAGTACTTCTCTTTTAAAATAGGAGCTCTTAGGATCCGCTGTGGCCAAAATTTTATCTAGAACATTCCCTATACCGGTAGATTTCACTATAATTTCTCTTAAAGTAGCCATAGAACTTCTTTTAGCTCTTCGCTTTTACCACTTTTGAAGAAATTCAGGGCAGGTTAATTCCATAATTTTTTTTTTTTTGATCCACTAAAATGCTTCAGAAGTAAAAAGAGTGCTAAGACATGGCACCACATACAACACTGGCAATTGGGGACTCGAGGTAATCCTCTTACAAATAGAATAACAGCAGGACGTGCATTGTGGCCATAGGATTTTATAATTAATGATCTCACAAATTGCCATTTATATGAGTTTAAACAGTTAATTTTTCTGTTTGTTAATAACTGGCGTTCTTTCTGTTGTTGGCTTCTCTTAATTTGGAAATTTCAATGTCTTTCTTTGAAACGGCTGGTTATTTAGAATCTAAACTAAGCCATTCTTCAGAAACCATTGGTACTTCATTACAATGCAAGCTAGTTAGAATTTTTTTCCAGCTTTGTTTTGTAGTTTTAGTACCAAGAAAGGATAACACAAAAAATTTGCAAATTTTTGCGTGCAACTCTTCCACTGTTCCAGACACTCCAAGGCCTAGACAAACATTCTAAACAAGCACGTCTTAAAGAAGTGGATACGTTATTGAGAGTTATTGATTCAGTAGCCGTATTTTAATTATAATAGTTTTGATAATATATATTTAGGACGTGGATAGAGTGCCGTCACATTGATTAATTAGAATAATAGGATAAAAATTTTATTTGCAAGTGAACAAGATTACCAATATGAGACCGTTTCATACCCTAAACCTATGTCACTGTGTGAAGGGTAACAGTATAACCGTACCCTAAAACCCTAACCCTAAAGCTATACTTAACAACAGGAACGGCAAATATGGGAAACCAAGGCAAAAACAGTAACAAATGTGACGGCACGATATCCACTTCGAAAGAATTATAAAAAAGATTTAACACTGATTTAACCGCAAAAACAAATGTAAACAAACTCACTGCTTTTATTTTGCCTTACCGAACTTACATTAGAACCCCGACCCCGCGCTATGAAAGTGTCCGTAATAATATTGAATGCGCCTTTTTCTTATTCCACACTTTATTGGAAAGTATAAAAAAATTTCAAGCAAAATTTATTTCAACTTTAATTAAAAAAAAAAAAGAATCTGTTAACATTCCATTACTAGCATTCCCAAGCGTCTATTTTTTAACATTTAGTTTCATTCCTTTAAATAAAACGGGGGTTTTGTAAACAGTAAATTAAATTGAAACATAGCATTAAGTCCTTCGTTTTTCATTAAAAGATATTCTTAATTAAAAAAGCAACATTGTTTGTTTCAATATATGTATGCGATGTACCTTAAAATGTGGTTTTTTGTATAACATATTCTTCCAATAGATATCATAACTCCACCAAGGATTTAATATCCTCATACTTTACTTTTGTTAAAAAATCACTATATACAACCGCCTGAAAATATTGTAGAAAATACATTTTACTCAAAAAAATAACAAATCGGGATACGGTAAAGGTGTATTAATGATAAGGTTAGATACAGGTATATCATGCAGGCTGCACGGAACAACGCAAAATGCAAATGAGTGTTTTAATGCCATGGTATGGGAAAGTGTTTCAAAAAAACATTACGTTGGGTTATCGCTATTAGAATTTTACGATGCAGTTGCGAATTTAAATGTTGGTTAAGAATCTTCTAATTTAATTTATCAATCTTTACACATGAATACCGACATCTATTTGTATGGGTGAAATGCGTTGAATAATAATTCATTCATTTTCATTCAATCTTTTTATTTAATGATGGTAGCCATACGTAGTCGTGAATAAATGAAAACTCAATAATACTAATTTACCCGCAACAAATATTTTTGGTGTTTTTCGAATGAAAATAAAATATAAAGCTAACGACAAATACTATACGGGCATGATGTACAGTTTTAACTGCGAATAGATTTTTTAAAGGGATAATACACTAATAAAGAAACGCGTCGAAACATGTTCAAAACAAATCTAAGGTTATAAAAACTAAAAAAATAATTTCAAAAAAATATTCTTTTTCCCATGATTAAAAAAAGGAAAATCTTTGTTTTTCTAGGAGCATTTATTACTGTATTATTTCACAGTCAAATTGACACAAAGTCCAAACTCCTTGTTTAAATTATGATGTAACACCCTCATTACAAATATTTGGACAATTCAATATGTTAGTAACATTTGACAGTAATTAAAAAAAAGTTTATGATGAGGTTAATATTTGCTGGTTCACTAAACTTGTGACAACATTAGACAAGTTTAGTTTTCTTGCAGATGCTGAGAGTTGCGGTTTGCCATTTCCACATGGTGATAATGTTTCAATTTTGACAAATTTGTTGCGAGTAAATTTCTTTTTTTTTACCAGATCATGATCTTGAGTTGCTTTTCTTTCTTTTTGACCCTCCTATTTGTGAAAGTTAAAAAAGAACTATGAAAATATCAAGCAAAAGCTGATAGAAATCTTTCAAGATACCTTAGTAAGCTCTGTTCATTTCTCAAAAATAACCTTTATAAAAACTGTATAAAGAACCGGCTTTATGATAATAAGCAAAAAGCTACAGTGTTCACAACACTCCCGATTCTCCGTAAACTTAAACTCGTTTTTTATGGACTTAAGGAAATAATTTAGTGTAAAATCAAACACAAAAACCAAGTTGTATAGACTTCGTTAAGAAAAACGTGATACTGGGATTTACAGAACCTAGTTTATGTTGATTTAGGCTATTTATGGACGTTTTTGAACAAAACTAGTTAAAAATTTGAATGTGTTAAAAACGGTATATTTAAAAAAGTGATTTTTTCAAATTTTATTAGTGTACCTCCGTAAACTGGTCTAAAAAGCTGCTATTTTAAATTTTACTGGAAGACAGTTCCAGATAAAGCATGCTTTAAATAACTGTAGTTATTTGTGCTGGAGGAAGTTTTGGCATGTTACTTGTCCGAAAAAGTGTAGAGAATTTGTTTTATTTTAATGTTTTCACACATTAACTCTGGATTTTACTTATTAACAGACTTACACGTTTCAATAATAAGTAAATAGAGACCTTTTTCATGAATACTGACTATCTTTTCAACAGAGAGTAACTCATCAAAACTCTAGGTAAAAATTTGATAAATTGTTCTTAAAGCTCTCTTTTGAAACCTATGGAATAATCAAGTTTAGTCATTTTTCCTATAAAACAT
Source organism: Euphysa ruthae (assembly GCA_035046665.1). Lineage (NCBI taxonomy): Eukaryota > Metazoa > Cnidaria > Hydrozoa > Anthoathecata > Corymorphidae > Euphysa > Euphysa ruthae. The sequence continues at coordinate 4,319 of JAUZNK010026031.1, forward strand.
TCAATTTAAAGGACATTATAAAAAGTAACGTAGAAAGTAGTTATGAACAAGAGTTCGTCTGTTTGTAATATCCAAGTCTTTTCTTAAGCTGACAAGCAACAGAATTTTTTATCAGCTCTTATACATAATTAACGAGTATGACTAAAACAATTTTGTTTACAATCTATAATAATACTAATTCGTTCTTAATGCTAATTTTCTCATTAAATAAAATAATATTTCTAGGAAGACGTTTTGTTCCTAAAAACATAACTTGAAACTTTGCAGGATTTGCTACCATTGAATTAGATTTAAACCCCTTTTGTGCCCTGTGAAGACGCGACAGAACGTTGTCAAGAGAAACGTCACAAGTATATAAGGTGTTATCATCTGAAAAGTTACAAATTTCACAATCCTAAACAAAAAAAACATATTATTAAGAGAAATATTAAAGAGAAGAGGCCCTAAATTAGAGCCTTAAGGTACTCTTAAGATGATATTCAACCATTGGCTGAAAGTAGAATCCAGCTTTACCCTTTGTTTCCTAGTGCAGAAGTAGCTTTTTACAAATTTCAGACTTTGTTTGAGAAACCGTATGCTTCAAGTTTAGTTAGAAAAAGTCGTGCGGGATACAATTGTATGTTTTAGACAGATCCATTAGAATCGTGCCAGCTACCCCTATAGTATCAAGACAATGTTCCCGCTTCTGAATTAATCGAAACAAAGCATGCTGAGTTGAATACCCCTAGCGAAAACCACATAATAAAGGCAAATATCAAAAAGGACGATAACTTCCTTTGTCTAGGGTTTTGGTTTTTTTTTGTGAGCAGGAATATATTTGCCCATTTTAATTCATTAGGAAAATAGCACTTGTTTATCGAAGTATCAATGCAGTCTACCTTTTTTCAGTTCGTGGTGATATCATAAACTTCGATTGGCTCTACATGGTTAAAATCAAAAATACATGTTAAAAGAAACTTTTCCTTGATTGTAATAATACTGGGGTGTAAGTCAAAGTCTGAAATTGGATGATTTACAGGCAACATTGAAATGGAATAAAAAATGGGCCCAACCATGGTTAAATATTTAGAAAATAGATATTAACAAAAAAATTATTAAACCCATTTAAAAGAGAATGGTTGTCTGAATTAACACTTTTGTTTCCAAAAATAAGAATTTGTTCTTCAGTATTTAAAGGTTTGCTACGTAGGAAAAGTTTACATGCTGTCCAGAATGACTTAGCACCCTCTTTAATAGTAACGCTCCTCAAGAACGATTTATTCTCTTTTCGTAGAAAGGTAACAAAAAAGTTTTCCTGCACTTTATAGGTCTGAATGACTGCTAATTTGCAAGATTTTTTAAATGTACTTTTCATGAGTTTCTTGCAATTTTTTTGGTAAAAAGAGGTTTTTTGTTACCCCTTAACAAGTTATTTCTGACCAGGAAATACTTTTTTAAAAGATTTTTAAACATATATTCATACAAGGTGTATTCACATCCTAAATTTTGGTTGCTTAAATAACAAATAAATTTTGACAAAAAACTATCAAAACCAAATTTTCTTATAGCCTCTATTTTTAACAGTAACCAAAGGATAAAACTTTCCCATTACAAAAACAACGGAGAAAAAAATATCGCAGACAATACCTGCGCAGAAAAATATTACAAAGTAAATTCCGGTATCAATAGAAAAACGCAGATACGAAGATATTTTTAATCAACGTTCGTGGACAAAATATTATGACACTTATATGCAATTAATACAACTTAATAACTGAAAAAAATACCGCAAGCAGTTAAAAATATGGATGCACTACCTTTGGTACACTCAACTTTAAGGTTACCTTTTGGTTAATAGACATATATTTATAACTTTTTCTAAATTTTTCTCTGCTAGAGCTAAGAGATAAAAATGAAAAGTCCGTACTAATTTGGGATTGCCATAATTTTAGCGATTTTGGTCTAGAAAATCACTTTTACACCATACGTCATATGTGAATTTGTGCTAAAATTTGATAAAAAACTCATATAATATATCCATGATTGAAGCAGCTCCCTGCTGCCAAGAGTTTTTGAGAAAAAGTGGCTATAACAACGAAATATTTTAAAATACAATATAGTTTAGTCAAATTAACTTTTAACAGGGAAATAATTGCAACAGAAAATTTTTTGACTAATTCTGATTCATTATAGGTCTTAAAATGTATCCAAAATCTGCGAAAATCTGACCACCGGCAAATGGGTTTTTGGACCCAAATTTGTGATAAAATGTTTTTTGTCAAAGCTAGTTGATTTTGGTATCGTCGGAAAGGAAATTTAAAGCTAAAATTTAAAAATAACATTTGAATATTTATGTTTCTCAAGTTATGACGCGTTTACTATAGTCACGTGACCATTTTAAATTTCAGCAAAATTATAAAAATTTTCAAATATAGCTCACTTTGACATTAAAACATCACTATTATATCTTTTAAAGAGAATAATTACAGAAACCAGTTTTCGTAACAACAGTAAAACTTGAATATTTATATTTCTGAAGCTATCAAATGTTTCCTCTGGCGTCGTGAACACTTGCCATCGTTTAAACTTGCCGGTACCGATATTTCCGTGTTATAAAGCATTATTTCTGATCATGTAATCAATTTCACTGTTTTTTTTTTCGGCAAGCACAAACGCTTAAAGAACAGTCTCTTTTACATCTGCAACAAACAATTTTTAGAACATCCTTAGGTGCTGCATCCATGTCTGTATTTACCAATCCTGTACTTGAAGATAGACTCGGAAAGAGTGGTATTGCGAACCGAAATATTATATTAATATATTAAGCAATTAAGGGGAAACAAATAAATCAAACCCATTTTTAGCAAGTGTTGTTTTTTTATGCAACACAGTATTAGGGCCCAAGAACTAGAAAAAATTTAAATAGACGAAAAGGTGTTATTGACCTTTCATTGAAGTGATAATAATTATTATCCTGTCGTTAGTCCACCAGTAGTTGTTTCATCACAAGATCTGCAGGGACCTGCAGGGAGCCCGGACCAGTTACACTCACTTCTTCGAACAACGAATTTTCCAGCTTTGAACATCTCGTGCACATTTGCATTGTTTTTTTAGCGCTGTCATATTTTGCGAATACAAATACAGTGACTTTGTGTATTTAAAATGTCCACAAGCAGCTAAGTTCGGCAGTGCGTCTTTACATGAAGCAAGATGCAAGACTCAGTTTCCCAAACGATCTGCTTGTAATAACGTTCGGACAGTGAATATGATTGATTGATACCAAACCACAGTTTTGCAGTTAGTTTTAGACGAGTTTGCGATCGAACCCTTTAAGCTTCACAGTGTTACATCTAATTCATTGAGCAAAACATTTTACTCGACATTTGGGCACGATACAGATTCAATCAAACATCATCAGCTCTCTGCAATTTGTTTGCCGACCCTTTTAACTGTTAAGTACCGAGCCAAAAATAAAATGTCCCCTAAATGTTTGAGAATAAACTTTTTCCTTGAATACATGGAGGGCAGCATTTTCACCATAAATATTCTCAAGGATATCTGAAAGTCCTGACTTCTACACCAGCGCTCCGATGTAACTCAATATGTACATACATGTAGCTTTCAAAATTAAAGGCTGATTAAAATTTATTATGTCAGGCTTATCATTTTTGTATGCAATGTCAGAAGCAAATGTAAGTGTCGGCTATATGCACTACATGTCGCTTGAAATCATTTCGATAATTGGCAAAAAATGAACTGATGAAATCTTCTTTTGGTTTTTTGTCATGAAACAACTGCATACAACCTGACTAGCTCGGGATCGGGTTGGTAAAACATCGAGACATTTTGAAAAGCGAATCTACATTACTTGTCAAAGAAGGGAAAATGTTGATTTTGACACTTCTTCTTTATTAAAAGCAACATTGTCTACTTTAGAGGCTGCTAATAACTCTGTATTTGACATATTTCTTCGTTTGATAATATCGGTAGAGCAGATTCCATAATTAAGAGCGGTAATGAAACCCATTCCATGAGAAATGGTTTTTCTATCGAGGGTGCAGATATTATGATCAAAATATTCGCCTACGTATAGAAGTATGCTATCGACGGAAACTTTTCCATTAAGCTCTCCGACGTTCTGGACTCCAGCAACACGTTCGAAGTTTTGTACTTCTGGGTACGACGGTCGTAAACCTTTACCAGACAAGGTTTACGAAAAAGCTAGTCCAATTTTAAAATGGGGTAACAAATTGCTTGGTCTTGTAGCCTTTATAACGTATTGACCGATTGTTGCGATTTTTCATTCTTTGTCTTTGCGAACAAACATATGTTGAAACATGTTTAGGAGAGATGAGTTCAAGTATTGAAGGTTTTCGTTTTCCATTGGAACTTGCAGGCAAAACATGTTCAAAATAATTAAATTATTCATTATACAAGTTTTGTGACCGATTTAAATATTGGGAAGTTATGAAATTTTAACTTTTTGAATTTAAGCAAGAAATGATAGAAAAAATTTATTAAAATTAAATGTACGTACTTGTTTTTCTGTGCGAAAGTTAACACATTTGATGTAACAAACAATCAGGAGCGTGAAGACGTTCGCCTTAGCAGAAAATCTTTCCAAATACATCATGTGAAAGCGCATTTATTTAATCGATTGAAAGAAATCGTGCGCTCGCAAGAAATAACTCTCAGTTTCAAGAGTAACAATCTGGCCACAAAATATATAACTCCGCTCTCTAGGACCACTGATAGCGGAAGCAGAAGATTCTTTAAGCTTGATTTGACTTTCTGTTAGATTTGATTATTACGTTAAATTGTTTAGGGTTGGTAAATCTTTTTCTACACTCTTGCTTAGTTTATTACTTCTGCTACAAAAGAAAAATATAAATGTTTAGTCTGTCCAGCCGCGAAGTGAATAGGATGGGTATCGATGACGGGCATTGGTGTCGAACGACTTGAACATTGGCGTTGATGCCAAACAAGTGGGTTGTCGGACAACTGTGCTGTCTGAAAAATAGGTTCCCGCTTGTTCAACAAAGCAGTTGTCTAAAAAATTCGGAACACTGGCCTGTCAAACAGCTGGGATGTTTAACCCCTGAAATACATAAAACTAAAAATAAATTTAGTTCTCGCTAGACTATGTGTAAAACAAGTGAAATCACGAAGAAAATGCTGAATTTCACGGAAAAAAATCAAAAATATTTTTTGGATATTTTATCTTGTACATGACCCCCGGAAAAAATGTTAAGTTTTTTTTTTCACAACTTTGAAGTGTCATTGAATTGCACAGCTTCAATCAAAATTTTGTGTGAATTAATCGAGTAGCTTCCAAAATAGTTTTAATAAACTATGTATTTTGGTTTTGCTTACCCCTTATGAAATTGAAATTTTCGATTTTACCAGATAAAAAAAATCCATGTCTTTTAGAAAAAAACTACCGATTTGCACAGCGGAACCTATTTTTTCTAAAAAACATAAAACAGGAATCTTCCTCCATCGTTTTAGTCTGAAAACCAACCTTGGACAACAAAGGTCAATAAAGAAAAGTTATTTTGTGATAAAATCTTTCAGGAGGAGGAGTGTCTTTCATAACAACAAACAAAAATTATTTATGTTCACCACGTGGTCTCAACGTTACGAACCAGAAAATATCACTTTAATGTCGTCACTCAACCTTTTTCTATATTTTGTGAAAGTGTTTAGAAAAAGATAGGATAGTAAAAAATAGGAGGAGGTTGCTAGATATAGAAGTTAGAATAAGAATTTACCGGTTTACTAATAAAGTTAATATTATCTATGCAAATCCTGATAGTTCTTTCTTTTTGCGGATAGCAATTGTTGTGGAATATTATATTAAAATTATCTTTTTCAAAATATTGTTTAACTAAAGCAAATAAAAGCTCTATATATTTTTTCCATTTCATATCTATTTATTTGCGACAAAAAATTTTTAAAGAATGTCCTTTTGATTTTGGTTAGTTGGGTTTTTGCTTTTTGTTTATTGGGCTAGCCATTTAAAAAAATAATGGCTGATGATTCAAATGCAAGATTTACAATTTCAAAGATAAAGGCTGAGTTGCCTGTAGACGAAACAGACTTTGGTGTAGAATTATTATCTCAATCTTCAAAAGTTAAACAAGGTAAACATTATGATACACATGCAAAATTCATTTTATATATTATACTTCTATAAAACTCTGGAAAGGGTGTTGCACATGCTCTTGCTGTAAATAGTTCTTTGTATTTTTTAAATTGTATTACCTCCTTTTTTTATTTTGTTTCTTATATTTTTTGCATTATTTCTTTAAAAAAAAATAAAAATATTTGTTAGTATATATTCCCCTTGATTTTTTAATAATTGTTTATTATATTTCACGTAATACGATTTAACTAACGTTAAATATAGAACTGAATTGGATTGAATTACTATAAAAATTATGGCATATTTTAGTATTCACAAAACCTGGTAAAGATTTTCAACGTAAAAGTTATAAATCTAATCAGTTTTTTAAGTTAATTTTTTTGGCTGTATTTATTAAATTTAGAGAAAACTAAAGAAATTTCTGATTCATATAGTAAATGTTAATGATATTTAAAAAAAGTGTTGACAGTTTTCAATGGTGTGCTAAAAAATAACAGCACACGTTTCTGTGTTTTTTGTAAGGTAGTCAGAATAACTCAGATCCAAGATGTTGCGTTGTTAAATTGTTTTTGTAAAGAGTTGTATTTTATTGATTCTCATAATCATTATGATTAAATGAGATCATAAATTTTATTATTTTTTTAAATAATAACTTTTAAGTGGCTATATATGTGCAGAAATATATACTTGAAATGGGTTATTGAAATTAAATAATCAGATACCAAATTTAGTTTAGCGAAACATTATTGAGATTTTGGTGTCATTGTACGACTAATAATATTAAAAAATCACAGATCAGAAAAGAAAAACGCTCAAGTTTATGGTTTTAAATAATGTTTATAAGTTTAAATAATGTAATAAGTTGAATTTTGTGTCCTCAGCATGAATTAATGACCTTGTGTACTTTATGAGTTTTAAAAATAGGATTGGGCAGTTGAGACTGAAGGTTTGGTACAACCTTATGCATGAGGGTGTTTTCAATTTCATGGGCCAACTTAATAATATGGTTTTCCTGCTTCACATTCGTACACACAAATATAAGATAATATAATGTATAATACTAAATTACTAGTTAAAAAGAAATAGCAACTTTTTCTCTTAGGTCCAGATAATTAAAAAGTATATACTAAAGATATTTAGTGATTTTCTAACATATCTAATTTAGAAGGTTTAAAAACAATCTGACAGTTTTTGCAAATAGAAGTCATATAAGATAAATCCATTTTTAAAAGGTGTTTTCCTTAATTAAGAGATATAGAACACTCTTTGTGACACATCTATGAAACCTTCTATGTTCTATGTTTACTTTGCAATAATTTCTCTTTAACCCCATCTTTTTCTGAAAACTATAAAACTAAAGATATCCTTTTAATGTGTTGAAGATTTATAATTTTTAATTTATTTACTGTGCCAGTTATCATTAAGTGTTTTGTTTTTTATTAAATGTAATGTTTTTTATTAAGTGTTTCATTTTTTATTAAGTTTAGTATTTTTTATTGAAAGAATTTTTTTAACGTCTTGATTTGTAACAAACTCCAAACCAAGAATAACTGAAAATGCATAACAAACCTCCATATTTATTTCTTGTTGGGTAAGATTAATACCTCACTGAAATGGCCCTTGGAAAACTTGTAGTTGGACTGCACATAGGAACTGTCAAATAAAGCATGTATTTACTTTGGAATTTTGCAATGAAATTTAAACAATATAATTAGCATAATTAGCATAATTTATGTACTTCTTTTTTTTTGCATCACTTAGAACATTGTGAAAAAGTCTAAAGTGTCAAAAATGCTTAACAGACTTGTTATTGGCCCTATAAAATCTATAAACAAAACTAATTTTAAATACAGTTACCAAAAGAAAGAGAATTTCACAAAAAACTTTAATCTCTTACTAATATTTTGTTTCTTTGTTTGAATTTCATTTTGTTTTTCATTTTTTCTCGAACAATATTAGTACAGGAAGTGTTTTGTCACCTCGTTTTTTAAGTATTCTTATCTTAGTCTTCTCAGTTTTTTTTAACTCTAATTGTATTTGATCAAGATATAGTTTTCATTTTAGACCGCACATCGGAAAATGGTTTGATTTCCCTTCACCATAAGAATCAGTCACCAAATCATCAAATTCTTGCTTTATATGAGGTATGTAATTTTTTTTTGTTTTATTTATTTAAGAAAACAGGTAGGAATGTACCAAAAATCTATTTTTTTTTTCTTTGGTTTTGAAATATTCTATACTCTACTTTTTTGAACTCTTGGTAAAGCCGATAGAGTCCTGTGAATTTACCCTATTGTACGTCTCTTCACAAAAATTCATCACTCTGATTAAACTGAAATATTGTATTATATTGGAAATATTATTTCTAATAAATTAAGCATATCTGCCATTTAAAAAATCTTTTCAGGCCCAGTCCTTAAGTCCCAAAAAAATTAATTTTTAAGCTTAAAAGCAACATTAAACTAAAGAAGTTGAAGTACCATAGAATTATAAAAAATGCCTAAATATGATCATTTCAGGTCTAAAATAAACACTTTTAAAATTTATTTCATGAAATTTTGCATGAAGTTTATTTCCTGAAGTTGGCCGATCTTAGAAGAAATATTTTGACCCAAATTTCCGCCAGCTGAAAGTTGTTTTTTGGTTCCCGAATAAAAATAGTCCCAAGCAGCAGTTTTTAAAACATAAATATTTAGACTGCTATTTTGGACTATGATTTATCTTTATCGTAAACTTTATATATAAATAAATTAATTTAAATATAAATATTAAATAATAATAAATTTAATAAATTATAATTTTAATCAGAATTATTTTTTAAATAAATATGTTTTATATGCTGCTCAGAAAAATGACAAAGAACATCTAAAAAGCTTAAAATAAATCTTGAAATCATCACTTTAGGATGTACATCATATAAAACCCATAATCAATATAGGAAAAATTTTTTTCAAAAAAAATATATTAAAAATAAATAAATTTTTTTCAATAAATAGGGTTTCATTCCGAGCCTGGTGAAATAATTTTTTGAACAAAAGTACAGAAAAGTTTGAAATTGGATTAACATGCTAAACCAAGATATTTTTTTCACATTGACAAAATAAATTTCCTTCCAGATGACAATTCAAATTTTTGACATGTTTACTTAAGCTTGTTTTTTTATGGGAAATGATTCTTTACCTTGTATCAAAATATCTCAGTGTCTCAGAGAAGTATTTTATCTACATTTATTTTCAGCCATTATATATATATTATATATTATATAAAAGCAACTTTTGAGCATAAAGCTATGCATAAAAATGAAAATTTAAAATTGAAATCCGAGCAATAATTATCAATTATTAATCACTGTTAGCTTATTGACATTGCTATCAAAATACAGACTTGCAGCATATTTACCCTTACATATAGAATGACTTTAAATTATTATTATAATTGAGATTGAGATGAGTCAAGTCAGTGTCAGTCCCAGGTGGAATGTCAGGTAATATGAGTCCAGAATTATTGAACTGCTGGTCAGCATAGCAAAAGTTCTCTCCTATTTCTAGCAAATGCAATGACCTCAGGTCCAGTGTAGAGTAGGGGTATCAAAGACTTACACCTTTATTTGAACTAAAGAAGATGAAAATAATGGTTGCGATGAGCAATTATGGCTGTAATTGCTGGAAATAACCATGGGCAAAATCGTGGTTTCACTGGGTGGGAGGAGAATGTTTTAAGAAGATAGTTGGTTGACTGTAGAAGAGATAGACGTAAACAACTTTATGATGCATTGGGGTTTTCAAGACAGAGTTCGCAAACTAAAGGTGGATTGTCTGTTGATGGATCAACATCTCTAAGTTTCTAGCAAAGAGTTTGGGCTCCGTTTACCATTTGATAATGTAGCAATCATGAGACTACCACCTTGGTACACTCAATAGAGACAAGTAACAAGCATTAAACCAATATGAGCAATCAGTGTTTGTCGCTTTAGAGCAAATATGGCAATGCAGACAGCATCACATCCACACCAATGCATTAGGCAAAGAAGGGATACAGGATTGGGTGTTATACTCTACTGAATCCTAAAGACAATTATTGGTTTGTCAACTGGTGTTTTTATCAAGACACTAACTCTGGGAAGATTGCCACCCAAGGCTGAACAAGTCTTTCTCCCCATTAGGCAAGACTATTATATCAAAGGTTTTTGATGATGCACTTCTTTCATGCAATTCTTCTTTTGACAATTTTTTTACCCTCTATGAAAATTTTTAACATTTGAAAATATGATAAAATTGTGTTTATCAATCTAAACTTCTATGTGGTTGGTGTTTTTGTGAGTGGAGCGAAATCTATTAACCTAATTATAACACATCTTCAAATAATTATAGTAGTTTTCAGAAATATATACAAAGCAAATTATAACCTTTTGGAATTTTATTTTTGGAAAAAAACAAAAAAAGTTTAAAGGCTATATTCTGTTAAAAATACTAGTTTAATAGTAAGTTTACGGGTTTTAAATATTAAACATATTTTCTCTTAACTATTAAGAGGTCTTTATTAATTTTTCTTATATTTCTGAGAGTCCATTCACCAAAAGAACTTATTTTTCCTATTTTCCTAAATCTTGCAATAGGAAAACCATTGATTTACCTAGACGAACCGATTGAGCATTGCACCAGATTGAAATGATTTTTCCTAAATCTTGCAATAGGAAAATCATTGGTTTACCTGGACGAACCGATTGAGCATTGCACCAGATTGAAATGATTTTTCCTAAATCTTGCAATAGGAAAATCATTGATTTACCTGGACAAACCGATTGAGCATTGCACCAGATTGAAATGATTTTTACTAAATTTTAATTTTTCACCTTAAAGTTTAATGCACAACCCAGAATTCAAGTATATATCTAAAAATCAGCAGTTCTAAAAAAATCTGCATGATCATCATTACCATCATCATTGGTGTCGTCATTGCTGTCATTGTAATCGTCATTAAATATCATCATATAAGTTTATTTTGTTTGCTTAAGTTTGCTTTTATGGAAAGCACTTCAATAAAATTCAGTTTTCTGTAAGGCTTAAGACAGACCTAATACAGAAGCAATTATTTGCTCAAAGAGGTGATAATTGAATTAGCACCCTTGCACTAATTCAGATCATAAATATGGTAAGATTTAATCGATGTTACATTACCTGCATGAGAAATATTAAATACCACCCATTGGCACAGATGTTACAAACATGCTCAGTACAATTTTCTCCAGGCAGAATTCTGGTTTTAAAGATTTAAAACAGAATATGAATTCCCGATCACAATTTTGGCTTTGTACTGAAGAGATTATCAGACCTATTAAACATCCCTTATGTTCAACAAAAAAATAAAGTTTTTAATAAAGTCACAGATCAATGGTTTTATGCTAAGATGTACCAGGTCATAATATTTTCTGTTTCAGAGTGCAATAATGGTCTTCTGGAAATTTTGGTTAGAAAAATAATTTTTTCAGCAAGTGAATTCTTTAGTTAGGATTAGAGTGAAGATAAACGGAACGAATTGGATATAAGAATGTCGGTTCTGAGGAAAATGATTTTTTTGATTGCCTCTTTGAAAATGAGGTTCCATGACTGCTGTAACAAAGGAGAAGGTAATAGAAAGCCACCAGACTCGAATGATGTAGAATTTAAAATTTCTATAATCATTTGCAACCAACACAAAACTTGTTCTGTAACCGTTCTTTAAAAACACCACTATTTACCAAACAATAAAAATTGCTCCTCAAATTCATAATTGCATGGCTAATAAAATTAAAACTAAAGGAATCAAAGCACTTTGAATTCCCTATGTATGAGATATTTAACATCACTTTATAATAAGCTGAAATTTACAACAAATTAAGTCTTTACCCTTAAATTTTGATTTTATTGTTATCATTATTGAGTTAAAGCGATTTTATTTCAGATATATTGTTGTATGTATGATCAGCATGTTTCTTGACTATGTTTGATTTATTTAAGGGGATTTTGCAATTTCTTTTAGGATGATCTCGAAGGAAAAAGGAATTTTAAAAAACTTTTACACCGCGTCACAAGTTATAATGCAGTTATTCCTGGAATTCATTCTGACACAAATATGCCAAATAAAAATGAGGTATATCAGTACATTTTTTATCGTTTAAATATCACAGCTGGGAAAAATGTATTTAACCTTAATAAATAATAATGAAAACTAAACGGCTGTCTCGCTTATACAACTTGTTGGGTAGCTGCAGCATCGTAGGTCAAAGCCTACATCCTCAGTTTCCTAAAATGATCCAATATGAATAAACTGGTTAGTAATTCTGTTTTCTTAAAAGAAATCTGTTCTTGTGTGTGTTATCAAATATTGGTCAAGGGTATTGGTGCAAATGTAATACAATTTTACGAAAAACTGGTTTTGATATTTTTAATTACCAATAATTTGTTGCAAAGAAACATCGTAATAAACAACCCTGCAATGTTTAATAAACTATACAATATATACAATATATAATGTAAATACAATAAATTATTATAATTATTTAACCTCATATAGTTTCATCTTTCTGTTTATTTCTGTACCAATTAATATTGTTCATGTAATAATCACATCTTTTTGTTCTGGATTAAATTTTTAAATTTAATTTTCTCCATTTTATCCGTTTTCTGAACTTTCTAAGTGAAGTGTTTTTTGCTTTGTATTTTAATGGATAGAGGCTGAAGAATGGTTTCTTGTATTTGTATCTGAAGATTTGTTCATTAGCGTCATCATTTTTTGTTTAACGTCAATTTTCCATCCTAAACGGTCTATATTAATGAGTGCCTTCCAACTAAACTATCTTCTTTGTTTTTATTTGTTAGCCTCACTCCACCACCAGATCTGTATCAAAATTGGCTTTTATAATACTTTTCTCAAAGTAGTCTAAGTATTTTTTTGTATGTATTATCATAGCACACTAACCATCATGACCTTAATGTTGAAATTTTGAACGAAACTACTGTCTTGTTAAATGTTCTTCTTTTAACTTCCAGACCTTCTGACAGGACTAACCTTTAATTTAGCACAATATCAAAATCTGCAATCTCAGCAATCTTTGCTTGCTATAACATTCACATCCCTCACCAACTGCTATTTTGTCTTTGTATCTATGAAATAGTATTTCTTTGTTTGACAGCCACTTATCAACCTACTCTGCCTCTAACTGAGTGATGTGTTGCGAACCACCATTTCTTATTGAGTGATATGTTGCAAGCCACCATTTCTTAGTAAGTAATGTGTTGCAAACCACCATTTCTGCTGCTTTTCAAGCCATATTTCCCCTTTCTTGTTTCTATTTTTCTTATTTCTACTCCCAAAACCACACAGCCTCCTTATACACAATTATAAACTCCACATGCCATTGCAGCATGGCCATTAAAGTCACCACCAACTATAAATAACTAGATTATTTTTTCTAAAATTTGGTTTGACTGCTATTAACTTATCATAAAAATTTTCCTTTTGTTTCTCCCTGAGTCTATTTGATAACTGGTTGATGTCTGTCCTATCATACACAACGCCTTTATTCCTTATTCCATCCCCTTTTTATCATTAGTCATTCTCATATTGCCAGTAATAAAAAAAATTTGGAATTTTCTTTTTACAAATGGATGCCCTATCTTGTCTGGGAATTTTTTTGAGGTGGCACCATTATATATGGGGAATTTTTCCTGGACTTTTACAATCCCCCTATATTTAAATTAAGGTATGGTGTAGAATATTTGATTCCTTTATTATCTTGGTGGTAAGACCTTCGTAAAATGTTAGATTAAAAGAAATTCTTACTGTACATGAAAAATAGGTGGTTGGAAGACTCTATAACAAACATATGTTAATAATTGACCATAAAAAAAAAAAATTTTGAAAATAAAAAAAAAATTAGATTTAGAGAACATCAAGGATGTGTGCTTGGGCCCTGCTGTTTTTAATTTTTAACAATAACCTACATTATTTTATTATTACCCATAGCACCTTATCTTGTTTAGCTGGTAATACAAATCTTTTTCTAGTTCATAGATCCCCTCTTAAATCAACTGACCTCTTGGCATTGGCCTTATTTGCCTATTTTTCAACAAAGACATTTACCTTGAGAAAATGATACAATTAATTATAATGGTTTATGTTCTGTTTAGAAAGATGTAGCCTTTGTGGGGGTTTTTAAGTCATTTTTAGCATTTTTACAGAAAAACATCGATAAGGAACCTCACCAATGTAAGTCTAGTTGCAACCAATGCATATCAAGAGGTATTAAATTCACTCAAATACAGTCAAAGTGTTGGAACATCCATGTTAAAAGCTTGTTTGTTAAGGTGAATTCAATTCTTTGATTTGTGTTAAAATAGTTCTTTTAGTGAAAAGTGAATCGGGTTTCTGTGCAAATGTAAAGTTCTTGCAGGAAGTGACCTATTTAAAGAAAAAAAAAGAACAGATTCTCTAATTCCGGTTCTCTGATGTTCTGTTGCGAGTTTTGTAAACATTTATTATGAAGAAAAGCCTGGTTATATGAATGTGATATAATTTGTGAACGTTTTTAACAATCCAAGAATAAAAGTTCCTGGAAGAGAAATGTAGCAAAAACAACACTTCGTGTTGCTAATACTATGTATGTGTGTAAGTTTATGTGTATGAATCTAAGTATAATGATAATAATTATAATTTATACACACTATATTTAGAATATTAGAAATTTTTACATATAGATCCCCTGTTGATTTGATAATTAATCATGATATTATATATGTGATTTTTGTTTAGGTCAAAAATATGTTAGGAACATTAGCTGGTGTGTACCTACCTTGTATACAAAACATTTTTGGTGTGATGTTATTTATTCGACTATCATGGATCGTTGGCACAGCTGGTGTTTTAGAGAGTTTGGCTATTGTTCTCATATGCTGTACTTGTGTAAGCTAAACTTAATAAGCAACTTTGCTTTTTTACTCTCCAGACTTCTTTGAGATGTAAAGTTATTTTTATACTCTTTAGACCATGTTTTTATACTCTTTAGACCATGTTTTTATACTCTTTAGACCATGTTAACATCAATATCTATGAGTGCAATTGCAACTAATGGAAAGGTACCAGGTAAGGTTTGATTTTTTTTTACAATTTTTATTAAAACGGAATAATTTACAGTATTTGATTGTTAATGTATATCTCTATATGTAAGTATAATATCTATATATATATATATATATAATCTTTATGGTTTCTTCTTTAAATAAGAGTGCTCGATATCATTGGTGTAGA
>JAUZNK010026042.1:0-16786 GCA_035046665.1 Euphysa ruthae
TCAAGGCAGTATACACAAAAAAATATGACGAAAGCGTTGAAACTTTAGGAATTCATCAAGGAGCAGTTGCTGGGAATCTTAAACCTCCGCCCAGCAGGACGATTGTAAACTGGGATCGTTGAACCTTGTAATGATCTCCCAACTGATGCAATTAGAACATCGTTTAAAGCTTGTGTATTAGCATTAGTTTCTAATGGGAGCGGGGATAAAAGTATCCATTACTTTAAATAAAAACAACCCTGTCGTGATGGTCTTAAGATACTCGAGATGCATCAATTAATATTTTTTTATAGTTTAATCTAAATTATGTATTCAAATTTTATGTAGGAATATAGATATCCTATTTATCATCTTAAATTTATATTTAAAGATAAGTTTGTAGACAATCAAACAGTTGAATCGATTTTTATAAACAATCAAACATTCCAACGTTTTCATTTTATTTAATAAGGATTATTTAAACTACTTTTTTAATTTTTCTTTCCTTAGCCAAAGTTATCAGAAATTGTTTTTAACATTACATTTCTTTGTCGATGTTAAGATGACGTAATATTTTATTTCTAAAGCTTTGTGTTTAAAAGCTATAGTTATTACACATATCAATAATAAACCAAAATTTATTTACTCAGTGGACAGTAATATTATCCATACCAATTTTTTTAAAAATAGAAAAATAGTTTAAATCATACTATAATACAGTGTACATTTTTCGTATGTTGAAACCACTCAAAAAAAGATTTTGTTTACTGAAACACTGATACTTGATCTTTGACCATTCAATAAAAATTTATGTTAAAACAAAATAATTCAGCGAAGGTTTCAGTTAACGTAAAGTTTCCAGTTACCGAGGGATTTTGATGACTTATTGATATAAACTAGTTTATACAGTTGTAAAGAATAAGACCAGGTAGTGTTGAAACAAGGATTGATCTTTGTTTCACCTGATAGAATTTCTGTCATTGAATCGCTAATGTCAATGTGTAAACACAGCCAGTAGAGTTCAGAAGAAAAAAGTTTAAGTTATAAGATCACCAGTTCTATAAAAAGGTAGAAATACGATAGATTTAGGTTATGATCAAATTTAGCAACCTTTGTCAGTCCGTACTACGTGGGAAAAAACAAAAAGGGCGGTACGATACGCTCGAACATGCGGCATAAAATGGAAAAGCTTAATTCAAATGCAAACAGGCTACGAACATTGAAACCATAATTACTTTTATGTTAGATGCTTTCGACCCTCAAAGATGATATAAACAGATAATGATTGATGAGAGGGCTTGAACACAAAACTTGTTAAGATCAATTGTAAAGGAGATTTGTAATATAATTAATGAAATTGAATTCCAGGGAAATTAGAACTTCGGCTCTCCTGACATTTAGCCATTATTTAGTATTTCTTCAGCTACTATGCCGAACTACTATTCATTTTGCCTACAAATAATAATTATATTTTAAATCCTATCGTTGACCAGTCTTTTTATTGATGTGTAAAAATTATTGATTTTTTATCGCCCTTCATTTATAACGAAATTTTCCCTTACTTTTTTTTATTTGCTTCTAATTTCAACTTCAATTATGTAGTCTGTTAATATATAATAGCCCATGTTTTTGAGTAAATTTCCGTATGACGTTTTTATCCAGCTATTAATTCCACTCAAGACTCCGTCAATATATTTAGGATTTGTATATTATTTATGTAATTTCTAATAATATTTTAATCATATCTTAAGATAAAAATAGCATTATTACAATGTTATACACGTTCCTTTAATGTGGCATAAGAAAAACAAAATAGAGTGAATTTTTTAAATTATTGGATGTGACGTGTCTCATCATCTATTAATCCAAATTCCCAATATTAATTTATATATATTTAATCTGTCAAAGTATAATATTTACATTATATTTAAAATATTTTATCCCATGTCGAGGAGTAAGAAAAGAAAACAGTCGATTCGTTATACTTCTGTTGTTCATGTATTATCCTTGATTTTTGGGTAGATTTCCGTATTTAGTTTATTATGCCAGCAACTAATCTTAATCCGACGATTCAGTCTATCAATACTTATTTGTCATATTTCAATTATTTATACCCGTCCTTATATGTTAAGGCGTAAAAAGAAATATAGTGATCTTCATCAAAAGTTTTTGTACTTCTGATGCTTTGATATTGACTATCAAATATTGGAAATGGGTGTGGGGATGGCAGGTGAGAGGGGATGTATTTGGATGCCATTTTATTTTATAAATAATCAAGTTTATATATTTGACATATTTTCCGATATTTTATTTTGTTCGTTGGCATCCATGGCAGTAAGCAAACATTTTTTTTTCAAATTTTAGTACCGTTAACGGTATAGACCTAACGGGTGAATTACGAAGGAAATCCTACCACACCTACTTTTTGTGGCTATCAAGCGGCATGTTCATTCCATTTGTTTTGTAAACTTATTGTAATACTGTTACCATATTACATACTTTTAGAATAAAAGAAATGAAATAACTGGCTTAATCTTTCAAAAGAATGATATCATATCAAATACAAAATTGGTGTAAGCATAAGGTATTGCGTAATATTCTTTCTAACACTTGTATGTCTTTCAGAGAAGATTCCCGAATTGTGCCATAAAATCGGAACATAACAACAATAAAATATACTCTGTATAAATTTAACATAATAAATAAATTGTATTTACAAAAACTATAACTATATATCATATTAATAAATATTTATAACATTTCTTTATATTCTTGTTTGTATTCGCTGTAAAGCATGGAGTAGAAATATTTCCTCTGTAAAAATCGTATATGAAAATAGCAGCTATCCTGAAAATGTGTGAAAAATTAATAAAAAATTGTGTTTATAAGAAAATTTATATCATGAGCTAGCTTATCCGTCGTTACCCAAAAGCGTAATATCTCTTAAGAGAGACACCCTTTGTTAGCGTCTTCAAGTAAAAACTGCGTCACTGATTTTAAAATGTTCAATTTTATGAACTTATTACACAAAAAAATGCATCAATATGATACTCGCAATGCGTTTCATGCCGATCATTAACAATTCCTTAACCAAGTCGATTTTTAAAATTCTTTGAAATTTTCAAAAGCAGGAGATTTCGAAGCGAAGAGGAAATTTCCGTATATCTTGTGGGGTATTCACGACAGAGTACAAAATGACTTTACTACGTACAAATAATGTAGTTGAACGGTGGCATAATTCTTTTACCAAAAAAGCAGGTGGCCATAATGTAAGTTTTTGGAAATTACCGACGGTGATCAAAAAATGGGAAGACCTGGCCTGGGTTACTATTCATTTTAATATTTGGTGGGATAAATGCCCAGAGGGATACTGTCCGGAGGATAATGTCCTAGAACCGTGTAACGCGTCGATAAACTGTTGGCAACATGTCAACTTATAAAAAAATCTCTAATCATTAAATTCCCTTTCCAAGTTAATTCCGAAATTCAAACAATCCTGCCCATAAATAATCGCAAAATTTTTAAAATGTTTTTAAAATATCCCCTTCCTCCATTATACACGTTTCTGAGACGTAAACACCACAGGGTTTGGTCCCAGTAACAGCATTGATTGTAGGGGAGGGAACTTCTTAATTTTGCCGTTTATTTATGGATTGTAGTACTAAGCTAGTAATAAGCATTACCAACTTAAGAGTCAGATTTATGTTATATAAGTAACTACAAGAAAATTTAAAAAGCGTCTTTAAAAAATATTTCAAAAAAAAGCTATATTTCATTTCACACCAGAATGAGGATTGTAATTATTTTTTGAGCATGGTTTAATTATGGTTTATCGCTTAATTCCGAGTTGTGATTAACATGGGCAATAATAATACGGAGCTTTGAAAAATTGGTTATAAAAAATGGCTTAATTTCTGGCACGGTATATTATTATATTTACTTTATGTTTATAACGAAAAACATCATGCTATGATTATGTTGACATTATTAAAAGGGAAAAAAGTTCCTTTAAAAATATTTGATATGCTTCTCATCACCTTATTCTCAGATTAAAAGATTTAATATCAATCAATACTTTTAATGAAATACCTTTAATCTACTTACGG
This sequence comes from Euphysa ruthae, assembly GCA_035046665.1. Lineage (NCBI taxonomy): Eukaryota > Metazoa > Cnidaria > Hydrozoa > Anthoathecata > Corymorphidae > Euphysa > Euphysa ruthae. Next base: position 4,086 of record JAUZNK010026042.1, read on the forward strand.
CATATTTGACATGTCGATTTACAATTTCTTGCTATGTCTGGAATGTGACAAAGATCTTTGTAAAATGGACAAAAATCCTTCCATGATCCATTGTCCTCGCATTTATATAAACGAGCTGAAATAATACATTTTCTGTAATAGCATCAAATGAATAAGAAGATCTAAAGTCCTTTCCTGCGTTCACACACAAGACTTTTAGTTTTAGCCAATCCATTCTAGCTCATGTGCTTATACAAAAAACAGAATTTTAGAAAATTTTAGAAATTTTTTTCGATGTATTAGTATACAAAACAGACATTTTACTCTATATAATACAAAACAGAATTTTTGGCCCATTTACTGGCACAGAAAATAGAAAATACGGAGTAAACGGAGTCGTTAATAAGGGTATAGCACAATTAATACTCAAAAATATAGTATAAACCATGTCATTCGAACATTTTCGGTTTATTTGAACACAAATTCTTTAAAGTTAACTATTATAATCCAAAAGTTCATATGGTTTATGAATGAATTTGTGTGATCCGTTAGCTCTAAAAACATTTAAAACTTTATTAGAATATCTTGTGCAGTTTCTGTACTATTTCCTATAGAAAATTGGAATTCTTAATAGATCTAAAAATACGCGGGATTGTTTTAACCTAAATGCTATGCTAAGAAGAGTTTACTGCTGCAATGGTTTGGTGCCTCACAGCTTTCATACAAACACATATGAATAATGAAACATTGTTAGATTTGTTTATTGCCCAAAAGGTATGCATTCAATAGGTATAGGAACTTTTATTGTATTAGCTAAAGTTTTTTATGGCAGCAAACTTACCACATACGCCACAAGTTTCAGGGCAATTCTCTTGAACTACTTCATCAGAGCAAAATAATTTCCAGCTTTTGCATCGCATTCGGTGCTTATTTCTGCATGCTAAACAAGAAAATATGCTTGTGATGAAGAAAAGTGCACAGAATTTTCTATTAAAATCAATATATGGGACACTGACATCACAAACTATGGAGCCCAGCTCCCAAGCTGATGTCAATTCTGCATAACATAAATAAAAAAGAAATGTAAGATCCGTTATGCTAATTTTCGAATTATTTTAAACTCTTTGTCGGCTTCTTGAACAAAAATATACTCACATGGACATCCTTCACCATTTGGTCCAGCTGCGATATTTTTGTTATCCCAACAACACCCATGTTTAGAGGAAACAATGTGACAAGGTGCAGGCTCGTATAAAGTTTCTAAAATAGGTAAACGTTAAGTTTTGGTTAAAATTTGGCAAAAAAAGAAAACACAAATAGCTTACATTCAGCAAGTTTTGTGCGACCTGTTTTCTGACAAGAAACTGATTATCCATTTTGAAGAAGATAAAGTGACTGATTTTTCTTCAAACTAACATGAAGTCAGTAACAGTTAGTTTTTTATAAAATTCTTAAGCTGAATGCCCAGTTTACATTTCTTGATGAAGCAATAAGTGGTGTGTGAATGGCTGGCAAAAGTATTAGCATACTAAATTCTATATAAAAGTTTTTTTATAGGAAATTAGGCCACTTACTCTTGAAATTTAGTTTGAAACAATCTCATCTGACCTCATTTTGACTATGTTTGATCTACTCGTTACAATTTTAGACACCAAGTAAAAAATATTTTCTATGTGGCTTGAAAAGAAAATCCGGCCTAGAAGAATCATATAAAGAATTCTTATTTGTAGATTCAACAAACAAGTATAAGTTTCTTTGCTAACAAGGCCTATGCTTTATCTCTGTAATCATCTCAACGTGCTTTTTTAAATAAAATAGTATTCTATCTCTTTTTGATTATTTTGTTTTTGTTTTTAATTTTTTCTTTTTTGATGACGAAATAAAACTTTCTTAAATTATTAATGTAATAATCGATATACAGGTATTTATATTTTTGAAACCTGTTTACACAGGAACAATGAAGCTTTACAAGCTACGAAAATATCCACGAGGGATTTTTTGTCATGAAGACACAAAAGTTTATTAATTCTTATAAATTTAGTTTTTACAAAAGTCATGATATTGAAATTGCGTTATAAAAAACTTTAACTAGAAAAGTTAAAGCTAGAAAAGTGAGTTACTTATGAAAACTTGGGAAAATTAGAAAAAGAAAAAAAGAAGAAGCATGAAATAACATGTTAAACATACCTTCAACTGTATTTCTGCTATCTAAATAATCTTTGCTATTCTGGTTTTCAATAAAGTTTTTCACTATAGTTGCTAAAATTAAAAAAAGATTATTAAAAGGGAGCTCATTAAAAGCACGTAGATATATGATTTGGATCTGTCAAATATGTATTTAGAGGAAAGCAGAATCCAGCCTCTTAAAACTTCATAAAAATAATTGTTAACATTATAGAATACATTAGGTATCAAAAACGCAGAGGTTTAGCAGTTTTTTTTTTTTTTTTTTTTATTGAATGTTTAGGTTTAAAAATTTAGGGAACGTGTGTTTAGGCCTATGATTTACATAAATTCATTTTAGCTAAAAACAATCAGATGGAAAATTTTCACCAACAGCCGCAAACAGAAAAGCTCCAGCTCATGTGGAACAAAATCTGTTGTCGTTGCTAATTATGTCAGTTGTTTGGAACTGAAAGACAAAGTGAAATAAGGCGATGGAAAAGAAATAAAAACTACACGCGCTCTTCTTAAGTTAAATTTAATTAAAACGCTGGAAAATATTTGCCACGTTTTTAGCTTTATATTCAGGTTGTGCACAAAAAAAAGTTTCAATATGCAATAAAAATTTAAACTTTTTTTTTTTCATCTTTCCTAATATTTTGGTAAAATTTCAAATTAAATGATGTAACTTATTTGTGAGCAAGAACACTAGTGACTCCATAGATCCACACTCTATGCAAGACAAATAGCTACATATATCAATTTATCACAGGGGTGTTTATGGAGGTTAAAAAAATTCCTAACAACGCTCATTGTATCAAATTAAAAAAAAAAAATGAACATTTTGTTTTTCACCTTGTGAAGAAATCTCGTAAGCACCCGAGAAGGAGAATTCTTGGACTAACATCTCTCTCGGAATATATCTTTAATAATTGAAATATATCCGTAATAAAGGTTACCTTGAATATTTCCTTTAGCTGTCACCGTATATATCACACATGTTATGCAGCAAAGCAAAAAAAATTCCATGTTGAATTATATTATATTAGTGTTTATAACCCGACCTACTTTGAAGGTTTATTTAAATTACATTTGTGATATTTCTATTTATAGTGTTCCCGCCCAATACAACAATGTCAATCATTTACCATTAAGACATCGTAACAAAAACATTCTCGACATTTTTTAATGAAGGCGAATCCATGAGATTTTAGAGACTGTTCATAAAAAAAAATAATCATAGTTATATATCACACACTTAATGACGATATATATGTATGACATATTTAGGGTCAATATACTTCAGATAAATTTGTAATTTAATACGATAGTTGTCTGGCTCAAAGCATTTGTTCACTGTCTACAACTTTTAAAAATATCTTATGACTAATTATTTATACGTATACAATAAACTCCAGCGATGAAAAAATCTCAATTGATAATATAAGTTAAGATGAAATAACATGACTGTGTTGTTTTTTTTTTTAATTTTTTTTCAAAACAAACACTTTGATTTTGTTTTGATGGATTATTAGATGAAATTGATAAAGAATTTTTCATGAGCAATAAAGCTTTAGCACCTCTGATTGCCGATTGGCAGAAAAAGGCTTTGAAAATATACATAAATATATTATGGGTCATTTAATTATTTTTAATTAGGGAGCTGCTGCAATTAAACTACTGTAATTATCAAACCTGTTTGCTGCAAGCAGGCTTAATAATTACAACAGTTTAAATCCAATATAAATTACCCTCGAAACTTATGACTGCCAAAATTATGATGCATAATTTCGTTGGTCAAATATTTATGATTTTTCACAGTTTTGAGAAGAATGAAAACAATTTTATAACTTAGTCTAACCGACATGTTTCAATGTATACTCTACATCATTTTCATTGTAAAAATTTATCTTCGTATAAAAGCTGATGTTAAATTTCTTACTAACTGTCAAAACTTTAATGTCTGTCCAAAGTTTCTATCAGTCAATCTTCCTAATACTAACCCTACTGATATACGAGCTATTCGGAATGCAAATCAAAATCGAAATAAGGAAAAAGAACTGGAAATTAAAACACAACGCTTAAAAGTATAATATTCTTTCCTTGATTTCTATTTCTTCAAAAATGCGATTCATAAAAATGTGGAATTAATACAATGCGTGCTAAAAGTCTGTTCCATCCACATTCTTTGGCTTACCTAAATACGGCGGGGATAGTTTAGTTGGCAAGGCGTCGAACTACGGATCGAAAGATGACGAGCTCGACTCCAACCTCTAGCGGTAATTTATTATGTTATCTCTGAGTTCTGAGCAAAACTCATTGTGTGATGCAACGCTAGTTCAATTTGGTCGGGTTGCTTGATTGAGCAAATTTCATAGGCACAAATGGGCCTTCTAAGTACTCCAAGACACGCCCTGAAATGACGAAAAAGAAAAACGAGAAATTGGCTAGTGTAAAATGTATTTTAAAAAACATTGGACCTTATTCTAAACAAACCTAAACAAAATATTGGCCGATAAAAAATGTCTATCAACGGAGTATTGTCTTAGAATCAAAGAGGTACTCCATGTTGTGTTGGGAAATCCCTCATTGGATAGGGAATTATTTCATTTTAATATATATCTTTAATTTTAATTTTACCTTATTTGCTTTTCTTTATTTAGCTTTAGGAATTTACTTTGACAATTAGCTATCATACTGTCATACAATAATTTACTTTTAAAAAGTTTATTTTGTAGTTTTTACTCAACATCGTTTTTCTTCCCACTGTTACAGTTTCCGAGCAAATTTTAAATAAACTGAAATCCAGAGATTTATCCGGAAAAAAAATACCTTTCAGCCACAACCAAACCATGATATTAAAAGGTTGCATTCTTTTAATTTTGTTTTTATCTTGTAGATATAGCTGTTATATATTATGTAATTTTCAAAAAATGTACTTTGAAATTTTTTTTGCTTAGCCTTTGGAAAATATTTGTAAATATGATTAGTTCATGAGCGTGTACTTTCACCTTCATAACAAAACTTTCCTCCTTTTTTTTGGGTTGGGTATTTATACCTTATTCATCAAAATTATCACTATATTAACTCATATTTATTTATTTATAATAGATTTGCTATAAAATCACGGTAAAACATTGAACTTGAACTTTTAAGTTTCTTTTTAACATAAACGATAAGTTTTTTAGATAAAATCCAGATATATCATGACATTTTCCAAAGGCGTTTTGTAAAGATTCTTTCACAGCTTCAATATTTTTTTTTGGATAGAAATATTTATCCATGTAGACGCGTGATTTCAATAACCTATAAAGCGAAAGATAACAACATATTTTCAAAGCCTTCGGAAATTCGTTAACAGTGTAGTTGAAGCTTTTTTTAAATAAATTGGATATTGGTTTAAATTAATAAGTCTGTCCCAAGTTGGCAAGTCTCGCATTGAAAAAAAAAATTTTTTCCTTATCGATTGTTGCCGTAGCACAAATGGGAGCTTTAAACTGAGCCACTACCCGGAACCAAGACCCAAAATTATAACAGTGAAATTCACTGAAGTGGCTATCCTGTATAAACAGTCGTAATTTCATTACATTATTATAACAAAATTATGGCCTACATAGCAAAAAAACAGTCTCCAAAATAGTGCTTAGTTTATAATCAAAATTGCTGAGATAAGCAAAAAAAAACTAAAACGTAATGATATAATTAATTATAACATGCCCGCATTTTCTAGCTTTTTTTAGGTATGAGTAGCTACACTCTGTTTATGCTTTGGTATAGCGTTACCATTACTGTACAGGTAATTACATCACAATAGGTCAGTTCATTTGGATTCAAACGGTAGTTTAAGGAAACTAAGTTATTCGGTGGTTTGAAAGAGGGCAGAAACATTGTAGTAAAAACATGTAACTGCACTTTATCTAAAAATTGAAAGTAGAACTAGTTTTAAACTATCAATCCAGACAAATTTTCACTGTAAGCCTAGGAACAGCATTTGCGAGATGGGTGTATTGAGTTTTTGTGGGGCTTTCCCGTCAAGACGCAAGCATGGCAATTTCACATACTTCTGATCAAAGCAAAGTTTATGGCAAATTCCTTATCGATTGATTTGTTATGCCAGATATTAACTTTTTATAACTTTACTGTTCTAGTATTTATCCTATATGGCCCAAATTTCTATCTTCTATCTCCTAAAAATAAAATATGGCGAAGTAAAAAGGAAATAATTGTAAAGCTGAATCAACGAAAATGATATCACGTCTAGAATTAAATTTTTCGGAGTTTGGTGCAAATTCAAGGAATTTGTAATACAAACTTGCTGAATAAGCTACCTTATAATCCTCCGTTAATATAATTTGTCTGTAGCAAAATTATCAGCCATGAGAATTAATTTAAAATTCCAATCTCCTAAATTTTTTAACTTCTTTTTGGCAACATACACCCCTCTAACTTTTAATTTTTATTTCACTTCAGTAAAACGCAGTTACTTATCTGGTAGTTCTGGGACAAATCGCTTAAACAATAATATTTTTTCTTCTCCAAAAATGAATTTGCTCTTATGCTATGATTTGAATCTTAGTCAATTAGTTTTATTTCGACAGGTCGGTGCTGCTCAACAATAAGTTTGTTTTGGTTTTTTTTAAATAAACGGATGACCATCATTCAAATTGAAGCAGGTTTGGAAAAAAAATATTTTTCACCTAACTATTCTCACTGATTTCAGTTTGGTGGTAAAACTGACTTTTTAAGTGGTGGTTGATCAAGCCCAAATTAATTTGGTTCCAACCACCTGGTAGTTACGGGAATTGTCAACAGATATCAATGTGGGTCAAAAGGTGCTATCTATAATCTTTGGACTTCCTACAAAAATTTGTAACAACTTTAAAAAAAACTTATCAATTATACTTTTTTTGGGCCAAAATGACAAAATTTGAGCATAACATATTTGGTCGAATGCTTGCTCTCTTTTAATAAAATATCTTAAATGAGCGTCCCCTTTTGGACGAGCAACTCTTGCTCCTTAAAATTGGCCGCTTTTTCAAAAAGTGACCTTTCAATTTACGTAATTTTTATCCAATAAGTTTATTATACAAAGATTACGTAACGCAATTGGTCATCGTTTAAATGCCCTTCAGAACGATTTTTTGTCCTTTTAACCTATTTTTTCAATGCTGTAGGTAAAAAAAAAAAAAAAAAAAAAAAAGGGAGTACTGCTTATTTATTCTTCTTAACCTTTATTTTTGGTATTCAAAATCAGTAAATAGATAGTGCAATTATAGAAGAATCTTTTTTTTTTTTTAATTTAAGTTTCGGGACCTATAATTTGTTCTGCGGGACTAAAAATCGAGGAAATACGGCACTGTAAATTATTGCGGAAATATAACCTTGAGCGAGAAATTATTTTCCATGTCATTTTATAAAATGGTTAAAAACACCAATTTGAGAAAAAAGCCGTTAAAGTAAAAAAACATGTTTTTTCATCTAATGTTGCTAATAAACTTGATAATTTACTATAAAAAATAACATGTTATGGAGATGAAAAGCTAGTTGAAATAAATATTAAATTTTTCCGAAAACATAAAAATGAATATTTTAAGCACACAAAAACACAAGAGATTTAAATCTATATGTAAACAAAGATATGTTATGCTATGAATTAAAACCACATTTCCCGGAAACATCGCTTCAGATAAAAGCAGTGAGTGTATAAGACAAAGTGTAATGAAAAGAAATCGAAATGGAAAAATTGAGTAGGCTGAAGTGAAATTGTCATACGGGAAAATTGTTTCTTTTTTATGATTTCTAGATATCATACCATTCTAACAAAAAAATGTATTTTATTGATATTAAAAAAATCTTCTTGTGAAAACTAATTTCATTACCGTGTTCTACGCACTTGGAATAAGTAAAAACAGTAAAAGCGAAAAATTTTCAATTTAGTCAATTCAATGTACCACCTTAAATAATCTTATCAAAACTTAGTTAATGGGAGTTCAAAATAAACACTGAACACCTTGCAGAAATTAAATAGAGCTAGTAAGCCAAAATATAAATTATTAGATATCACAGCTCACAGAACAAATTCAATAACTTTGTATAACAATATCTTGCGTTATAGTGTTTCTCGATATAAAACAACACCCCTGCCCCCAGAATTTCCCCCTCTTCCCGCGATATCAATGTTGCTTCTCAAGGTTTGGTAAGGCTAACTAATCGTTAAAAATGTTTATCTTCACTGCAAAAATTGATTTTAGGACGGAGGGAATGCTGCTCTACATAGCGATACTGTCTGAGGGAATATAAATATCTAGTTTTTGGCATTTTTGTCATTGTCCATGGTTGTTTGGAAATTACAAAAAAAAAATTGAAAAGAGGACGTTTACAAATCGAAAATTTTGCCTTTTTTAAGCTTTATTTTGTTCAATGAATATACCATAGATATAAATTTATAGCACAGTTCTAAGGGGACGATATGGCTGATTGATTATCACATTTGTATTAAATAACTTTGCAGTAAAATTATACTTTTTAAATTTAAGTCAATATAAAAATATAACAACCTTAGATGTTTTATCGACGAGTATGAAAGACCAAAAACAATGTCACGTTTATCTAGTAACATATAGCCAAATTGACGTTGAAATTTTTCTGACAAAACAGAGTTTTTCTCATTGTATAGTTGACGTTTTCTGTAAAGCACAGTGGGCGTGTTTCCGTGAAAATCGTGAAAATGGATAAATACTTTATTATCTGGTTTTAAAATTAAAGTGTGCAAAAAAAAAAATGAAATAAATTAAATAACATATGAATAAAATCCATGGAATAAGTGTTAATTTCTCTTCCAAACACACGGGCTACAACGCAGCCTATAAATATATAAGTCAGACAAACAGGTGTTGCACATAAAATGCCCTTGTGCTTACCTAAAACGAAAAAATTCACGCAGGATTTCTCCGACAAATGTATAAAGAGGCGGCAATTGAACGAATCATTGACAGCGACTATCTCATCGTCAACCAAAGAAGCTGATACTTCAAGCAGTCAAATTTTTAAAATAAAAAATTTATCAAAAGAAAAATGTGCCAGAATTTTTAGAGGACATAGCTGGGATTGAAAAAAAATTTACACCAACTTCTTCTATTGATTCTTTCGCTTTCATTGAGTTTTGGTAATGATCGCCATCTTGCAAGAATATTTTCTCATTGGGATTTGCATTCAACTCAAAAATATTGGGGAAAACATCGCGGATGAAGTTTGCAAACAGTTTACCATTCACTTTTTATGATACTGTTGGCAACAAATTACAGTTACAGTTTTTGCTACAATTTTTGTCCATGATTGCAGGTTTGGCTTCGGCCCTTAATGTCATATATTACAATAATTCGGCCCTTATTGTCATATATTACAATAATTCGACCCTTATTGTCATATATTACAATAATTCGGCCCTTATTGTCATATATTACAATAATTCGGCCCTTATTGTCATGTATTACAATAATTTGGTCCTTATTGTCATGTATTACAATAATTTAATGTGAAAGAATTTGAGTACATAGAGTGGCATAAATTATTTCGAATCTAAAATTTAAGCTAAAAAAAAACTAAACTTTTTCGCACTTTTTTCCTATGTCCTATTTCCTGGGTCGTTCCGATTCTCCCCAGGAAGTTTCACACTCGTAGCTCTCCCCAGTACAGAGGAGTAGTGGAGCATACAGACAGACACACAAACAAACAAACACTTTGTTTTATTTATATAGAGGTTATATAATACTGTTATATTATATAACAAGAAATCTCATTAAAGTATGATTTTTTCAATAAACTTTCCTTCTAAAAATACACTTATCCATTATCCGTGTTTTTCAAATACCATTAAAAAAACGTGTGTGTGAATCAAGCATAATTTATCTTTTGAAAATACATAAGTATGAAAGTATAAACATTACATACAAATCAAAGCCTTATTGCATCTAACACGCTTGATGACATCTATTTCTGTTCTTTTTTTCTCAAAATAAAAGAACGTGCTCTATTCCCATATTTTTTTGGTAACTTTTTGAATAACTTTAGTAGCGTTGTGTTAAGTTTGTGTATATCCTATTCGTGTTTTGCTTTATAATTTTATTTTTTCGTTTTAAATCAAATTGTATTACAACTAATTGGGTGGCTCTATAATCACATTGATGTTCTGCATCGATGTTCTGCATAAGTCATTGGAAATTTAACTTTGCCTTATTGGTGGTCATATTGACCAAAACAAAAATATCATATATAGGTTTATTTTTAATATGTAATCTGGTTATTTTCAACTTAGAAATAAGAACCCTAAAAAAAAATCTCAAAAAAAAAATAGTTTCGGGCCAGAAAACCACTGAATCAGCAAATAATGCTGCAAATTGTAAATCAAAGAGAAATTATCAGATTGGTTTCAAATTTTTGCTTAAAATGAGTTTTGTGTCTGTAGTAAGATTTATTACATTGAGCCAAGTTGATCTCTTGAATCACAAATTTTATAATTTTTTTATTAGTTCAAACCAATTTTATAACCAAGGAAATTTCCTAAAAGTCTTAGAGTATTCAGCCAACAGGTTAAGAAATTTTAAAATAATGAATTTTAAAATCGTAATTTTAAAAAAATATATAAAAACCGTGACAAAACATAATAAAATTCAATCCAGCATCACATACCTTATCTTCTTTCTCGTTATTTTTATCCTCAAATCCTTCGATACAATTTTGTTAATGCTTTCGACTTATAGTCCATGACAGACATACGCTTGTCACCTTCACGTTCATAATAACGTGCTGTAAATGTACCCGAGTCAAGACCAGATTCAGTTTGAGCGTTAATAAATCCACCTGTACCGTCATTAAAAAAAATATCGTTAAAGAATCACCTATCTCCATTACATTTCTACCAACAACTAGCAAACTGACTTAGGGCATCTGCATCATAACATATTGTTGAGACATTCATTGTTATACTGGGTTTATCCATGTAAACACTTTTTAAGTAGTGAATCCTTCCTCAAATCTATAAATATTGGCTTTAGAATTGCCTTTAATACTTTAAGAAGTAAGGTATTAGATTTAATGCAGTTTGTTGTACCTTTAACAGTGTCTAGATGGTACTCCAACAAGACTCTGGTATACGTAAACACAATCCGTGTTTTGTTTCATCAGTATCGACTTCTGAAAAATGATATAAAACGGTTTTGGTTAGTTTCTATAACCGGTATCTGGAGTTTGTTTATTTGTGTTTGGGTGAAGGTCTTAACTATTTTAGCTTAACCATTATTCATACACTTGCACAAATTTTCAAAGAACGCCACCGATCACCCATACGCTTTTTAACATGCCCGAAACACTCAAATTTGTTTACTGTTATACCCGAATAAGGGTCGGCAGCCATAATATCATGATATGACTTTGTATCTCCACCGTCAAGATATTCAAATGTATCGAATGTCATTGAATGCTTCTGATATAGAAAATATTTCTATAAGTGCAGCTGCTTCCATCGATCCATACGACACCGTATGGTTAATTTTTTCTTGTCCCATGTGTCACAAGCTGTGCATTTTTTAGTTTTCACTCGAAACAGCTGAGACTACTAAAAAAAAACATTCAATGACAAGAAGCCCCTTTTATGTCATGCGCCGTTCCCAGAAATATCAATATCAGATGACGTGTTAGACAAATCAGCTGCAGCATTTTTCATGCACCTTCCAACAACTGATAAATAGCTTTTTACTACTTAATTTTGATTGTTATGGAACGCATTCTTATTCATCGTAGACATCATATTCATAATGCCAGTTAGACAGCCCATCGCCGAAAAGTCTTTGCCTATTTCTCGAAATGCAATTACGGAACGCGTGTTTACATCAAAAGCGTTGCTATCAGGTGCTGATGATTTTTCGATACACTTGTATTAGCTCCACTCACACGTGTTACATAAAACACAAAGATAATTTGACACTCCCAATTTTTTTTTGAAAAAACATAAACACACTGGCCAGCAACCAATCAGGGCCACAATTTCACTAAAAATTTCTCTATAAGGATATAATGCCAGGACATTGTCAGCTAGCACATTGTTATCTTCATGATTGGATAAGCTACCTTGTAGCTTACGCCTGGAAGAATATGAGGCAGAAGAAGATTATAGGATTTCAGTTTTTTTGGCTGCTATATTCTCATCAAGGTCATCTACAGCTGCAGCTGCAACATTCGAGTTTCTTATTGTTTTGGACTTTCTTCTTTTCTATAGAAACAATCTATTTGGTCCAGCAAATTTTCTCTTCTTTGGTCAAAACTTCTTTTCTTATAATATAGTTTTAAATACGTTTCTGTCCTACTCTATCTCATTGAAATGCTTATATCTCGAAAAACATTAAAAGGTTACAGCAAAATAAGCACAAATTTCGAATCTGCAATAAATTTTGGTTTATGATAGCATTATTTTAATACTGTATCACTACATTAACATGGTGAGCACTTTTTAATATTGTGTAACCACATTAACATGGTGAGCACTTTTTAATATTGTGTAACCA
>JAUZNK010026053.1:0-19719 GCA_035046665.1 Euphysa ruthae
TTTTTTTTTTTTAACGACGTTCTTAACATTTATTTTGTAATATTTTTATTGATAGTGAATAAATACTTACTTACTTAAGCTTATCAAATAATTATTATTAGCATACTAACCGGATTTTATTTGAAATATAGAGGCAGAAAATATATATTGTAATATTATTATTTAAAGCTATATTTAATGTTGTTTTTAACTACAACGGGTGAGTTTCTTTTACCGTATTCCGTAACATTGAACTTTTCAAAAAAATATATTTTGGCAAACATATATTTTGAAAAATGGCAATACTTCAAGGAATGGATTTGCCATTTTATGAAAAGTTAATATTCTTGATTCCCAAACATCTCAAAACGGTGCGCGAATCGCTTAATTCAATCCCTGTACACAGGTTTCCCTTTAATAGGAGACAACTGAAAAAGACCCCCACATGCAATTACTGGCTTTCCTTCTTAAAAAGGCTTGTCACATGGCCGTCTTTAATCATATAAAGACGGCCATGCTTGTCACATGAAAAAATCTCAAGTAGACGTTGGCCAACTTGTTGAAGTGATTTATTTGACACCATTGAAATCTCCTCTATTAATATCATTTCTACTTTTGCCAACTTTAGTCTCAAAAATGAACGAGTTTTATAATTAAGGGGAAAATATTTACTTCTTGTTTGGATACATAAGCCAGCATGAATTATTGTCTCGTCTACATTTACAGCAGCTATTCCTGTTATTGAAAGAATTAAAAAAACTTTTTTTGTCAGGTTCACCACCAAGGTTATATCAGTAATTTTACTAACATAATGATAAATGGTTGTTAGGACACGAGATTTTCCTACACCTCCACCTGCAGTTAAAAATATATAAAATGGTTCAATTTCTTTTGGAACCTTACAAAATGAGTTCTTCACAAGATCTCTAACCCAATTATGCCCTACAAATAACTATCAACTTCAGTGTCATTTAAGATATCATTGGCCTGTTCTAAATTGCCATTTGCTGGGACATGAATATCGTCTGCAGGCTGTTCCTCGTCATCGAATAATACTTCTTGGAATTTTTCAATTACATAATCATTTTCTTGTAGTCCAAACGAATTGTTATTAAGGGTCATATCATTACTAAATCTAGTGAACGATTCTTCGACTAAATCTGTAAATGACTCAATACGGAATTTATTTAAGTTTACAATTTCTAATACCATAGGGGCATTCAGTGTGTCAACTATGAAGTTGACACAACTATGAAGTTGACACTGACACTGAACTATGAAGTTCAGCCTCAGACTGAAAAGGATAAAACAAGAGCAGTAAATGGTTTGCATACTGTTCTGGGAATTTATTTCGGTTTGAAACATGATATAACAAAACACAAGGCACTTTTCAACACTGAAGCTTCTCTGAAGAAGTAATCAAATGAATTGTTTTGGTTACAACGACCCTGATTTGTGGTTACATTCAACAAATTCCTCAATGAATTCAATTGGCAGATAATCGTTTTCACCAGGCTTAGAGACAAGACGATAGCATCTTAACAATTCAACATAACAAAAGCTGTCTAAAAATGTTTGGTAGATTCCATTTTTGAAAGGTATATTCGGTTGATCAATGTACCTATCAATCATATTTCTTTTAAATATGTATGTGGAATCTTCAGGCAATTTTCTTATTTCCTCTTCACTTAGACAATAACGATAGTGATTATCAGGAAGGTTACTATTAGCAAACATAACTGCAGGAAAAACATTCCTTAACCATGACTCTGCCATGACATGGTAAACAGTCTCATGTACAGACAGTTCTCTTTTTGCATTGTTAGAATTTGCAAATGCTCTCATTTGATCATAAATATCTTTGCGGTTTTCATATGCTTCATGTAAGGCTTGCTTCAAAGCATGTGAGCATTCTGTTTTTGACAAGTAAGCACACAGATAAATTATTGCCTTGTAATGGTTGAAAATCGGTTGCAAATCTAAACTTGCTTCCTAAGCTAATAAACCATCGTTTTAATTCATTCATTTATTTAACGTTGGTGACGCTTACATAGTTGTATATGAATATAATTATATATTAATAAACACTAATATAGACCAACAAATTTTTAAAAATTTTTTTATATGTAAATTATAAAATAATTAACAATAAAACAAAAACGCACAAAGAACTAATTAACGACATAATGGACATGCACATGGTTTGAACATCCATGCCTTAATAGCTGATTTAAAATAAGGCAAAGACTTGGACCTTTTGTAGCTTAGGGGGAGACTATTCCAAAGAAAACACGCTTTAAAAATAAGTGAGTTTGTGCCACAACTAGATGTTCTTGCAAATGGGAGATTAAAAATAAAAGAATTTCTGAGAATGTATGGTGTATTTATATGTTTCTGTCATTAGACCCTGTAAATGTTTTTCATGAGTGCTGATTGTATTTTCCAAGAGAAGCAATTCTTTATAATCAAGTTCAAAGTTATTATGGATTACCCGTAAGGGTCGTTTTTGAACACGATGGATAAAGTTATAATCAGTTTTCTTACAAAACATCCATATTAGAAGGCAATATAAAAAACTAAATAAAACAACTATTGACGAGGGTTCTCGTTTGTAAAATATCCAAATAGCTTATAAATCTAAGCAGACAAGAAAGTTTGATATTTGCTATAGGTTTTCGTACATGCTTCAAGAAAGTCAATTCAGAATCAATATTAATTCCAAACATTTCCACTTCATTTTTTACAAAAACATCCAATCCACCAATATTAAAACACACTGGTGGGGTTTTCATTCCTAAGAACATTATATGAAACTTTACAGGGTGTGTTGCCATAGGCTTATTTTTAAACCACTCCTAAAGTCTGAAGTCGTTAAAGTAGTTGTTGACAAAACAAGAGTTTGGTGGGCGTTTCAAGTGAATGTGAAAATCACTATCTTCAGATATTGACAGAGCTGAAATATAATCATGTAAGCAAACAAAATCTGCATTCCTTACTTTTCCTATTTTCAATACATGTTCGGGAATGCCTATGTAACTGGTAGGTTTTTACAAGTTTATAGAGTTCTGGATTTTGGTGTTAATCTGGAAGGACTGAACTTACAGCATTATCAACATAGTTCAAATATTCAAAACAAAAAACAAGATAATGTACATGAGGGCTTCCTCTAACCTGAAATTCTACTCTTTATTGCATAGTACTTGGTTTTATTTTTATGATATTATATTATTATTTTTATATTGTTATATTATTGGACTGGCTGCCACTAAATGTTTAAAGAATGCCCCAAAACGATACTGAAAATGCCTTGTCAAAAGAATAAGGTTGCCATTCAAGAGATAGAAACTTTCGTGATATGTTGAAATTTCCTTACAAGAAATTTCAGTTCATTTCAATCGAGATATAATACGGACCAGTTCATTCCATCTAAAATCGGCATATGACAAAGATAAAAAGAAATTTGGAGGGCCAAGCTGTTTCACCATACTTAAAGCTTCATGCAGAAGCTTTTCCCAGTACGCAGGTGTTCCTTTGATGAGAAAGTAAATGAAACTCACGAAACTAAATGCTTTATCGGAAGCTATAGATTGTTTGACATTCTCCTTGAAATTTTTACTTAACATGCCTACGTTTAATATACATGAAGTGACTTTCTTCATTGCAATTTTTATACATCTATTCAAGGCAAGTTGTTGCCTTTACAAGTTTTTAAAAAGTTATAATCTGGGTCAGATGCAAACTTTTGGAAATAACTCAATAAACTCAAATATAAATAACTTAAAATATCTCACTAGGGAAATAAATGTGGATGTGCTAATTCTTCACAAAAATCATCATTCAAAATATTTGAAGGAATTTTTCCTTCGCTAGGTGCTACGTTAAATATTTGTTCCTCTATATCCTCTGATTCCCGAAAATTAGAAATAAGAACAGTTTCATTAGCACTCGTTCTAAATTCATCAAGAGGGTCAATTTGAATAGATATAATGTTCCTCTTGTCTATCTACCATGTGCTGTAATACATAATGTAATACATAAAATGACTTATCGAAATCTTCTACACTAGAATTCTGGTCAGTGATGTGAATAAAATCTTGGGGAACATTTTGTAAATCTATCGTGATATAAATGGTTGTTTTCTTTCAAGCAAAACAAAAAATTACGAATCATTTTTGGTCTAACACCTTCAAAAAACAAGAACTCGATATTCTACTTTGCACTTTAATTTTACCAAAATAAGTCCATTGTCACTTGGCTCTTTTGGTAGTGTTGTCACAGTATCACTTACTTCAACAGTAATATTACATATACTCCCTTTTAATTTAGGTGCATGCCCCTTTGGCATTATGGCTATTTTCTTAAACAGAAGTCGTTTAGAAACAAATACCCGTTCTAGCTTATGTATAACATTTAGATGATCAGGCAAAGTGAAACTTTCTAATTTATTTGAAACTGATTGACCCAGCTGTTTCTTTTCATGTATTGTTTTATCACATGTTTTACAAATGTATAACCTTCCATCAAAAGACATAATATTGATGACATTATTTATTACCATTGGGTTGTAACGGGACTCATTAAATAACAAAACAGACCTAAAATAAAGTTTACACAAACATGTTTTGGGGTTCCAATTAACATACGGGCTACCTTCTTTATTGCCTTAATTTTGCATATTGTGGAGTTCCAATAATATTTGAACAAGCATGTCTCTGCTTTTCAATTCAATTTCAATTTTAAAACTATTGATACTAAGATCAGTTAAAACAACTTTAATAAAGTGTAACTAGAAAAAAACATTGGCGCCATTCATCATATAAAACACTATCTTTCAAATAATTATCTATTTCACAGAGCATAGAAAACTTAGTCAATGCTGATTTTCCGTCTGGCACAGGGAGTCCCTGCTGGCTAACTGTATGAGAATCAAACATAAAGTAACTATTTTGTGTCGTTGTATATTACTGCTAGATATAAGCAATTAAAAAACAAAAAAACACCGTCACCTGGTACATTTACAGAAAAGTAAAGAGATACTAATGATGAGTCCTACATGGTTATCAAATTCCCCATCTTTTAGTTCTAAAAAATCTAAACCTATGTGCCCATGTTATAAATTGATCTCACGAGGTAAGTTTTCAACGTCTAAATAACAAATTTGATTTAATGTTCCTGGTCTGTTAAACAAAAATTTTATCTCCATTGCTTAACACATGATCAAGATCGTTTTGATCTCAATGATTTACCTGAAGAATTTTAGTTCAACAACTTGAAAACATCGAGTTACAAGCACACTAAACACTAGCTGTTTCTCAAAATTTAGGATGGCTTTGATTAAATGATCCTTGAACTACAGTGCTAGTAGAAACCATCATAAAACAACTATAAATTACATATAAATAAAAAAAATAACTGGTTTTATATACTGTGTTTGCATACAAACAAGCTCAAACACAAGCACGAAGCAGTATCAACGTTTTAGCGGGGAACCAGTTTGCGTTTTGATATGATGTAATCGAGGAGATCCCTTGACTAAAAGTCATAGGCTGCGCTACGAAAAAAAAATTTACAACGATAGACACTGGTGATTTGAAGACGCTTCTCGTGATTAGGTAAATAAAATCTATTTATCCGTGATAAATATAGTTTATCTGTAATCCCATATTTCCATAACAAATACAGATTTTCTATAATCCTTTTAAAGCTTGGCTTTAAGTGTTTAATTCTTTATTAGTTTGAAATTCTCTTGAATATTTTCATAAGAAAATCGTCATAAATATAAAATAATTATAACTTTACATATCTTTGCTATGTAAAGTGTTTGCTATTGACCGTGCCTTTTCTTAACAACAACGATATAAGGCGAGGAATTTTTAAACAAAGTTCGTTAAGAGAATATGAATAAATTGTCTGTTTATAACCTTTATCTAGGTTTTATTTTTTGTGTATGTGACAATGTCGATGATTTTATACGAGATTTAGATATAAAGTATAGAGATATTAATAACGTTTACACTACTGCAAGGTTTATCATGGGTACTAACCTTACTGATTTTAATACAAAGTTGTTCGAAGAAGCATTTGTAAACTATACTAACGCAAAGAAAGAAATTCGCGAGACTGCTCTTGCTATTGACATCAAAAATGCAAGCACAGATGTAAAACGTCAATTTAAGTTGTTAATAGCCTCGATAACTTCCAGTAACCCAGAAATTGTAAAAAACGTATCAGAAATCTATACTGAAATGGTAAACATTTATAGTAAAGGAACTGTTTTTTATGACAAAGCGATAATCAAGACTATTACTCCGGAAGCTGGTGTAACTGAATTAAGTTTAGACAGGCACTTAATAGAAATATTGGAGAAATCGCATGATCCTAAAGAATTACAATACATCTGGGAATCATGGAGAAACAATGTTGGACCTCCTCTGAGAAGTCTTTACACTGAGTATGTTAGATTAAAAAACGTTGGTGCAAGAGAAAATAAATTTCGTGATGCTGGCTCATATAAACGAGATGTTTATGAAGTTGATAACCTACAAGAAATTGCTGAGGGTTTTTGGTTAGAATTTAAATCATTTTATCAAGAAATCCATGCATACGTTAGGTATAGACTTTCTAAATTTTACCCTAATTTTATTAAAGATGGCGAGCCAATGCCAGCTCATTTACTAGGGAATATGTGGGCACAGTCATGGGAAACAATGTATTTTCTTACAATTCCATATCCAGGTATTTATTTCTGTTGTTTTTATTTCCAATTATTAGTTGAGATAACACGTTTAAAATTAATAAATGAGATTTCTCTTAGTTTTGTAATAGCAAGCAATAGCCTATCCTCTCTAAAAAAACCCTATTCTCTTTTAAACAACTATATCATCCTTTAAACAACCTATCCTCTTTTAAACAACCCTATCTTATTTTAAAGCACTGATTAAATCTTTCCAACACCAAACCATGACTATAAATTGAAATGGGGTGGATTGGAATTGTTTTAATGACTTAAAAAAGAAACTCTATTAGAGATTTAGGTTTATAATTAATTTGCTACTATAGGAAATTGTTACGATACACTGATGAGGTGTTAAGAAGCGAAGCACCTTTATGCAGATTTACAAAAAGAGCGCCTCAATATTACTAAACGATCAAGTCATACAATAATAATAATATTAATAATATGTAATGTCCAATAATAACCAACTTAAACCAGCAGTAATAGAGACGCAGGTTGTTAGAAATACGAAGGTAGGGCGTTAATAATAAGAAAATAGATTTTTAGAAATAAGAACGTAGAAAAGTTGAAAAAGTATCGTAGGTCATTTAAGAAAATTAAGAAAAAAACTTAGGTCGTTAAGATTAAAAAACTAGGACCGTTGAAATAGCATCATTGGGAAGTTGGAGTAGGAACTTTGCTAGTTTTGAATAGGAGTGTACGTCATTATCACGTCATTAGTAGCGTACGTCATTGTAAATAGAAACGTGAAACAGTTAGTTTCAAGGAGAGTCATTCCAATATTTGTGATAATTAAAAGTTAAAATGATTTTTACATATTAATTTAAGTATCAAAAATATCATCTAAGAGTTACTTTGTCAAGGTTACGTTTAAAACTATCAGTTGGCTTCAGGACTGCTCATTGTTCGTTTGACTTACAGAGTTTTTCGATATTTTATAATCTATTGAATTCAAAATTGGGTTGATTGTGGTGTCTTGTCTAAATGAGTAATTAAATAGAAAATTTAGATTTTAAATAATTGTTCTGAAGGTATTTCTTGTACAAAGTTTATTTGCCTAATAATCTGAGGTATTTTTTTCCTTGTAAATATTGTTTGAGCATTTTTTCTGTTCTCTATAAGTGAGTGCTTATTACAAACATACACCATCCTATGAGCGAATCATTGTTATCTGCATCTAAACATGATTTTAAATAATATTTCGTAGATGAGCCATCAATAGATGTTACAAAGATTTTGAAAGAAAAGAATTATGACGTCAAAATGATGTTTAAGAAGGCTGAAGAATTCTTCACTTCTATAGGCTGGCCAAAACTACCAGAAAGTTTCTGGACTAAATCTTTATTTGTTCAGCCAAAAGACAGAGCTGTCACGTGCCATGCATCTGCCTGGGATTTTAATTTAATGAAAAATGGTAGCAAGGATGTGAGGTAAATTTATGAATCATTATATCGAAATGTAATTAGCCATTTAATTGTAAACTCGCTTTTCATGAAATGATTTTTTGAGCATGTACTACCTTAATTTCTTCGAAGTTGTATTAATGCTTGTTATGCGAACAAAGATAATACAATACTTGCGATATATCCGTTTAAATCGAACTGTTTGGATACTGCCGGTTTTAAAATCAGAACTATTACGAGACAGCCATTCTTTGTGAGTCCTAGTTTCTTACAAAAAACTCAATATTTTCTGACCAAATTTTTTTTAGATTTCTCTTAGTTCTCTGATTGAATACACAGAATCCAAATCAATCTCTCGCATTTAAACTTGTAATCAATAATACATTGGATAAAATAAAGGGTAATAAAATAGCATAGTTTAAGGGCAATTGTTAATCAGCAGGTGTAAAGCTATTTTATAAATCAGATAGATAGGAGATAAAGTAAAGAAATTTTGACAGTCTTTTCCAAAATTTGGGGTCCATTTACTTTATTTAACGTTTTCCAACAAATCTTTTTCTCTCTCAAAATATATTCAGTTTGTGTTTTTCTATTGAGAATATTATTTTGATCATCTGCCGTTCTAATATCTATATGGAAAACATCTCTTTTTATGGGCACTTTGATAATTCTCAAAACTAACAACACCTTTAAATCTAACAAAGCTTTAGTACTTTCTTCAAAAGAAATATTTTTAATTTATGAATATTCATAATTTCATCTAAAAAAATGCATTGTTTTAAAATATGAGCATTACAATTATCATTATTGTTCTAACATTATCTCGAGAAGATGCTTTTTTTCCTTCCATGTGTCTTTAAATTAAAATTGGGATTTCACACTTAGCTCTCCAGGAAATTTATTTTAGATAAAATTCATTTTGTCAAAAAATTTTTTTCGGTAAACAAATTATAAAAATTTTTTGTCAAGTTTTACTAATTCGATTGTTAATGTACTAATTATGTTAATTATATCCTGTCAAACTAAGCTCATAAAAAAATATTTTATCGATAAAAAATATTTCTTGTTTTCGAAAATCCAAAGATTTTTTATGATGCCTAGTCTAACCAAATTTATTGATTTCATTCAGAAATATTAAATATCTTAATAAAATAATAAATATTTATATTTTAATATAATAATAAATATTTATATTCTAATAAGTTTCAATAAATATAAAGGCCCACTTTAAAAGTGTGATGAATCTGCATCGATCAAGTATCAGAGATTCTGCAACTAGTCTAAACTAACTTTATTTTAGTTTTTGAGATCATAGAATAATTCTTTACGTGTGATGACTTAATGTCCTACAATGGAGGCCTAAAAGAATCCCTTCACAAGTGCCTTATTAAGGAATCCCGAGAAATTGAGCGAAATAGCAAAAAAAAATTTTGTTGTAAAGATTTTCATTTGATCTTATTTTTTTTTTGTTTTCCTTTTAAAGTGTTTCCAGTAGAGATCATGAATTAAACTTAAAACGCCAGATAATAATTTTAACCCAAGAAGAGCTTGGACTAAATAATATAGACTGAAACCATAATACTGTTGCAATGTTTTTCTTTCTTAAAGTAATATACTGTAAATTTTAGTCGGCTTTCACACAGGTTCTTCCTTATAAAGATGTTGAACTTGATGCGAAGGAGCAAAAATTAATCTGTTAGCTGTTAAGGTTGATTCTGTTAAGGTTGATTAATATGAAAAGCTTCAAAATTACTTTATGATATAAAATAAAATAAAAAATCCACTACCTTGTGTAATAGCATAGAAATTTTATACATGCTGAATTGGAAAGTGTATCTGAGCTTTTAAAACCTCGCTTCGATATAGGCTTTTTACATTTTCGTACAAGCTTTTATCAAAAAATTCAAGTTCGAGGTATATATATTTATAAAAAAAGCAAGTTTTTTTTTTTTTTTTTAACATTACATTTCTTATTTAAATTTAATTCACCGATTTTCTTTTTATTATCCTATAGCAAAAAAACATCAAATGTTGCAATCGTTCTGTAATCACGCTGGTCTCTTTAATTTTTTTTAAAACTAGAAATGAAGCTTCCCCTTACTTCCCATAGGTTACTAATTACCAAAATATTTTTATTTGTTATTCGATGCTTGTCAGTTACTTTTGCATTTAGAGTAAAAATGTGTACGCAAGTTACACAACAATATTTCAACACAATACATCACGAGCTTGGTCACATCTATTATTACCTTCATTATTGGGATTTACCTGCAATCTACCGCAAAGGGGCTAACCCTGGATTCCATGAAGCTGTTGGCGACACGATGATACTCTCCATTCAAACTGCAGACCATTTAAAATCTGTAGGATTGTTAGATCACTCTAAAAATTCAGAAAGTATATTATTTCATGTGCTAACTTAATAAAATAATTTGATCACCTAAATGCAGGTGATTTAAAATTTATCAATTAATTTGACCATGCAACTAAAGGTGCCCTTTTATGTAATATTTTACTTTACATTATTTACATTACATTATTTGACATTCATAGCTATATTATTATTCAAAAGTGTGCCCAAAACGGTGGGGATAAAAATGGCTCTACTCTCTTGAAGGGGTAGAATTAACGGTTTAAAAAATAAGTACCATTTTGTAAAAAAAACTCATTTTTATAAAACAATATTTAGAGGCTGATATAAACTTCTTACTGAAAACTGCGATGTCGACGATAGTTTTTCTGCCCTTTGGTTATCTTATGGATCAATGGATGTGGAAGGTATATTCAGGTGAAATAACACCTGATCAATATAACACGAAATGGTGGGAAATGAGGTTGAAATATCAGGGGATTAAACCACCAACTAAACGTGGTGAAGAGTTCTTTGATCCAGGAGCAAAATTTCATATACCTGGAGACGTACCATACATCAGGTGTGTAACCTTCCAGAAGAAGTAGCGGGATCTTTCTGCCTGATTAATATATTTTTTGACCAATATTTTCATGGGAAATCTTAATGATGTATTTTTGTAACCATGCTATTTATGTTTACAGATTTTCACATATCTACACATTTTTCGAAAGCCTGCTACATAAGAATTACAAGGATAAATTTTGGTGGATTTAGTCATTTAGAAATGGCCTTTAATGTAAAACTATCTTTACATGCGCCACTATTTCAAATAGATTTCTAGTATATGCATTATAGTAAATAGAAAATTTATTGTTGGAGTTACATAGGGTTAGATATGTTTTTCAAACCTAGAAGAGTTCATGGACATTCAGAAAATTTATTATGTTTATTTCCCATAAAATAATTTTACGCTAAAAATAAGTGATTCTGGAGTTATAGATGATTGAAGATTTAGTCACGTTAAAAAAAAAAAGAAAAAATGCGATTGAACATTTTTTTAAGCTAATTTTTCTTTGGAAAGGGTCTCTTCTCAGACTAAATTTTAACAGTATACAGCTATTGAGTTGTAAGAGATTAAAATATGGCGACATGATCATTTCAAATGAAGTTCTTTTATGTTTTCAGATACTTTTTTTCGACAATCTTTCAATTTACCTTCCATAAATACGCATGTGAGAAAGCAGGAAACACAAAAGCCCTCCATAAATGCTCTATCTACCAATCAAAGAAAGTTGGGAAGGTCTTGGGGTATGAATATACTTATATTTTCTTCGCTTACTTTTTTGAAGATCAAGCTTTCAAAAAACATTCGTGGGAATAAATCTTCATGAATAGGTAATCATTTGTGAAATAAGTTAAGAAAATAGAAAAAATAATCTAAATTCAAACTTCACGAGAGCTACACTTTCACAATTGGTTAAAAAATAGATTTTTACAGAAATTAATTTTTGCAGTTTTCCTCGAAGCACTTGAAAGCTTCTTCCCACGAATGTTGCTAACATTGAAGCTATATGGCATGAAAATAATTTCGAGCAAATTACTTTAAAAAAAAAAAAAAAAAAGGAAAAAAAAGAACAATATTTTTAGAAGTTAATCCAACTGAGTAAACCAAATTAATTCAAAAGACGAAGTTTTTAATTCATTGAAAAAGAAACTCAAAAAAATCGTATACGACTTTTCTGCGAATTTTAGGCTTCACGAAGTTTCGACCTTACATTTATTTTACTAAATAGCACTATTACACTACATAAATGATAAAAATATAAATAGTATACTATTCACCGTAGTTTATAGTTTTTAATTAAAAACCTTCAAATTTTATTTAGAGAGATGTTAAAAATGGGACGAAGTAAACCATGGCCCGAAGTACTTGAGACTCTCACTGGGTCAAAAAAACTTTCTGCTGAGCCTATCAACGAATATTTTGCTCCATTAAAAGCTTGGTTGGAAGTGCAGCGACAGAAGAAAAAATACACACTTGGTTGGAATGGGGAAAAAGCATCATCAACAAATGTCGCAAAGCTTTCATTTGCTATATGTTTCATAAGCACGATAATATCAAAAGTTCTATTTTGATGAAATTTTAAATAATTTCCTAGAAAGCTATGCAAATGAAGATTGTCATGAATTTTCCCCAAAAGCTTATATAAATATATATGTGACAAGGGAGTTGTTAGGGATTTAAAATTTTTCCTGGAAAATTGAAGTTTTTCAATAATATTTCTATTATATACAGGAATTTCCATTAATTGTTCTTAAAGTATAAACTAAAAAGTACGTGGTACTAATTCTCAAGGATTTATAATGAGTTTTTTCTAAATTCCTGATTTATGTTTATCAGGAAGTTTTTTTATAATAGTGTGTGTGGCAACGTAATTTCAAAGGTTTAATTCCCATAAAATCTCACAGGGATCTTGCAAAGAAGTTTTATGATGATGTTTGCGTAACAGAATAATTGCAAGGAGGTAAATTGTCTCTAAATCTCAAGAGTTGAGTGACTTTGCCTAACAAAGGATTTTTCAATGATAGGGTTTTTCACGACGAGTTGTGTGATAAAGGAGTTGTCTGGGCTCGATTTTTACTTAATTGTAAGGTATATTTACTATACATCTTAGGATGACAATTTTTGATACAGGTATTTTTCGGGTTAAATTTTGAAATCATCCTAGGGTTTTTATTAACGTTAATGTGCGCATGTATTTATCTATCTTGTCCCTGAGTTTTGTGGCTTTTGTCAATTTTGTAACTTCAATTCGACTTTGAAGGATTACGACGATATATTTTACAAAATCTCATTATGCAAGCGTTAAGACTTTTTCAACAGTCCTGAATTATTATTTTTTTTTATCATTTGCGTTAAAAATGATGTAATCTAGATAAAAAGATACAGAATATTCAAATTGCTCCAATAAAAAAATAGAAACAGTTCAACATAAAAATATAAACATAATATATCATAAAAGCGCTTTTATAATAAAGATATATATGCACAAAAACGAAAATAACAGCGAACATACCAGCAATGAATTCATGCACATGTTTTTCGAATTATACGTATTAGATATTTATAGTTAACCTTCTGAAAAAAATTATCTTTGGACTCCCAGTATTAAGCCAATATAATTTAATACCTTGCGGAATAGCAGAATACTAAAAGTGTGTTAAGAAGTTCCATAGTTTTTAGTAATCCTTCAAAGTCTGTTTGGAAAGTGAAACGGTTAAAAATACTTGTGGTTTTGCCATGATAGTACTTAGTCAGTCTAAAAATACTTTTATTTCTTGTTCTTATTTACTTATAATGTTTCAACCATTATTCGAAATTTCATGCTACCTACCATGAAGTGAATGATCGTATTAAATGCTGATTGGCCGAATGGAAATTTTGACAAAATAATTGCCGAAAAGCTAGGTAATTGCTATCTCCCTCCATTTATATTTGAGAGAAATCAGTCTCTAGTCCTTTAGGAAACTCTAACCATGCATTGGGTAATGTTAAAATCATCCTCAATATCACCTCTTCCTATGAGCCACCTATCCATTGAAAATTGTTTTCCTAACACTATGGAGACTGGGACAGCTTTCGTAGTCTAATCTATGATATTCTACCTGGACAAATTTTCAATCTTGATACAGAGGAATTAGCTATGGAAATTGCTTTTAGGCTTCACGTTTGCATCGATGCCTATATTCCCATCAAAAAGTCAAAAATGAAACCATGTTTGAGCCCATGGTTTTCTCCAGCAATTGCGGCTAAAATTGCTCATCGCAACCAAAATTTTTGACTTCCTCAGCGCACTATTTGTTTTGAAAGCAGATGTCCTTTTCCCAGAATTCGAAATGACTGTAAAAAAACTATTGAAGAGGCTAAACGCTTCAAAAACGAAGCTTCTTTTCATAAACCACGTTAGGGAACCATTTTTCTATCTGTGGTGATGAATGTTAGTGAGCTAAATGTTAGGTAGTCAGCTTAACTTCACAAATTATATTTTTTTGAATTCTTATATCGAATTTGTTACAAAATCTGCTGCCATGAATGTTGGATATCTATTCCGGGTGCGGCATTTTCTTCCGCCCGAGAGAATACCTTAGTATATTTTATACCTATAAACTATTTATATACTTTTTACCGTTCGATCAAGATAAAGATTGTTGTTAAAGCATGTCTGAAAAATTTATTGAGCAATATAAACATGTTTGCATTATCAGTTTCTCTATCAGTAATCGTGTATATTGTGTAATTTTGCATATACAATTGTTAATATAAATAACTTTATATTAAATTAACGAGTCATGAAATTAATGCGTTTTTTTACAAATTCGCGTTAATTTAATGACCGGTAATTAAATGCAGTGTTAATTTAAAGACTGTTAACTTCATGACTCATTGATGACTGTTAGTTTGGTGAATTTTCTTTAATATGTAAAAACCTAGCTAAAAAACATAAAGAAAATTTTTTTTTACAAATTTTCTACTATTTCCTCCTCATTGGACGATAGCTCAACAGTATTCTCTTTTTCAGCGATCTGTTTTAAAATAGCTACTGCATCATCTTCATATTCTGATCCAAGTGGAAATTTAAATACTAAAAACATTTTCCTTCCAAAATTTTTAACATTTTCTTTCCAAACATCAAAAACTTTTATTTCGAATTCCAAACCACCTTGTAATAAAGGAGACGGCTTCACTACCGTGGACTCGAGTCTTGCCATAATTTTCGATTCGTGTGATATCTCATGCCAAGTACAACTGCTGATATCCCGTGGAATATGGCCAACGACAAACAATGTACTTGATTGCTTTGTATATCCAGCTACTGCATAGTTATCAAAGCTAATGTTTGTTTTTTTTTTTATTGAACTCGATCTTTCAAGTGAGGGGTCACTTAAAAAAAAAAAAAAAAGAAAGAAAAGAAAACGGGTCACTTGTCTCAAAATGGAATGCCGCATACATTATCTGTCTAAAGCAATTTTTTTGCTTTTCATGCAAGTTTAGGCCTTCAATAATTTAAACTTGTTTAGCATTTTTTTCTAAGCATCTTTCCAAAATTTTGAGACCCAAACAGGTCCCAGGTAACCTAAAAGTTTATTTTATTCTAAACTTCACGTATTATATATCAATATATCGGGAATTATATGCTGATCAAGCTTCAAGTAAAGACTATGCCTTGAAAATCAATTATTTTGAAGTTATGGTGGTAACAACTTGTGAATGAGAGCGCAAACGCAAGATGATAACTGAGTGAACAGTTCAGCAAACTTTTGATGAATTATTTACAAAAACAATTTACTGATTGCTTAGAACGGTTATAAAAGAAACATTGTTTTCACTGAGTAAAGTAGTTACATCTTCAGTCATTCTTTCTCTGAATACATCTGAAGTAAAGAGTGCTTTTTGATTAAGGTTGTCTAATCTTTCATGCTGATTTTCAACATAGCTTAAAACAATTTCTTCGATATCCTGTATTAACTCTTTTGTATTGCTAAAGTTAGTTAGAATGACTCGGGAAATCTGAAATCTCCTTTCAAAGTTATGATGTTATGTCCATGTGATACATATTTAATCAGTGCTTACTGCAATTGCGACTGACTTGGCTGCTTTCTATGCCATGGTATGATATGATACCAGAGCGTACTTCAATGGTGTTTGGTCGAGGTTCAGTACAAGTTTTGGTGGGATTTCATATTTCTTCACTAAAGCTATCATGTTGTGTAAATACGACAACTCTGCTTTTTTTCTTGCTCCTTCTGGTATTTTCACTTTTCTTGTAGTTTTCATTCTTCGTGCAAAACCCATTCTTTTAAACAAACTTGTTTCCCAAGAAGAGGAGTCAATGTCAATGCTCTAAGTTCAACTGTGGGTTTCGTGCAATCAAAACTTTTTTGACTAATACTGCTGTAATTGAATTCACGGGTCCACCACGACTTCTATATGCTCTCAGATATTTTTGAACCATTTTATCAAGCGATCCTAACATTAATTGTTCCCCTCTAGGCATTAACGGTAACTGTTTCTTAGGTTTGTGTTTTTCTATGGATAATTACTTTAATTCCTGTTTGTAACGTTTACAAAATATTCTCACAGTACTCTCATTAAATTAATTTTTTTTTTTTTTTTTTGTGAATTTTCAAATTGTAGCTGCATGACCGTTTTCAGCAGCGTATTTTGCTATGCTAAATCTCTCTTTATCCAACCGATGTGACTTTCTTTCATTCTTTTTCGTATAGGTTGTGACAACTTCGGTGATGACGATGTAATCAATCATACCAAAGTCTGTTGTCGATTTTGAAATTATTTTTCAAATGATAAAATCTACAGAAATTATTCCTCAAATTCATTCAACAAAGATAGTTTGCGAAAGAAAATGCAAACGAATACAATATTAATAATTATAAATATATTATAAATATTATTATATCTAAATATTATACATAATAATTGATACAATTTTGCAATAAAGATATTAAAACATAATCATGACAGGAGCCTGATGATAGGAGCAGCGTGACTCCTGAAACATCGCTCAATACAATTTTATAACTCATGACATCCGTTTTATATCTTTTTAATTATTAATGCCTGAGTTGACAAACACAAATATTTTTCAAATATTAAAACATACTTACCAGATCTTGTTGAATTAGGATCATAAATATCGCCAATACTTTTAACAGTTACAATTGCTTGACTCTGTTTCTTATAGTAAACATTGATTTATACTCTGGTGTTTAATCTAATAATTTAAATATGTCACGTGGTAGTGAGCGCATGTTCAGTATAGAAATCTTAATAGTAACTTTCCGAAAAAGAACTTGTTGATTAGAAACAAAAACAATAAAAACACTCTTTACAAAGGTTTATTGTGTTAAGTTAGTTGTCCTGGTGTTTGGTATATTAGACAAAGTTTAAGTGTTGTCACCTAAACAGAAGTCCAAGTTGTTGGTATTTGAGTCCACTGCAGCTGTTCGTGGCTATCATCATTATCAAAAGTATTTGAATCCTGAACCTGAACAAACTTTAAATAGTTTTCATGAAAAAAATAAATCATTTGATAGGTTTGCCATTAAAATGACATGTAAAATAGGAAATGAAACACCAGTAGGTCATGTTCCGATGTAAAATTCCAAGGGCAACTAAATTTCTTATTGATCGAGGCGCGTAGTTTACTGCACAGTTCATTGGTTATCAATACAAGAGGTCCCTAAGAATTCAAGGTGGCATAGAAATTCCGTGCAAAGTGACAGCAAAGATTTCCGTGACAGTGATTAATGTTTTGATAATGTAGAAGTACATACATCTTGTACAGGAGCTGCATGCAGAACCTAAGAACGAAGAAATTTTGGTTCTTTCTTGCATGCTGTAGTTGCTGATAACATTTCGATGCATGTAGTACCGAGTATTGTTCATGTACAAAGAAAGAACAACAAAGTGAAGTAAAAACAAAAGATATTCGAAAATTTTTTGATCAAGGTGAAGGAGGTAGTAACCACAACTTGAACGAACATCAAACGAGGAAGAAAAGACAAACGAGACAACCATGATAGTGGATTAATTGTCCTTATATGTAGTTTGAATAAGACAGAAAGTAAAAAAAAAAAAAAAGAAAAAAAAAGCAATGTTGTTAACCTTACTTATTTTCCTTAGTTTGTGTGTTTGTGTCGTTACACACCCCGACTTATTTTATTTTCCTTGAAACTTTCACACATTTTTACGTTCTTGGCTATATTCAGATATGAACAGATATGGGCGGATTGAAAAATGTGATGAACAAAGAAAAATTAAGACAACAAATAAAAATTAATAACAATTTTGGCGGGAATTTAGTTTTGCCGATTGCCAAAATCTTTAAATTTGGCAGGAATTTAATTTGGCGGATGCTCAAAACTGTTAATTTTGGCGAATTTTCAAATTTTCTTCACGTCAAAATTTCTTCCTCTAAGGTATTGCGTATATTATGAAGTTTATAATAAATTGTATATCTAGTGTTGATTAGGGTATAATAGAGCAATACGTAATACCTTGAACCATATTTTACAGATCGATCTGCTCAACAAAAATGAGTTTAAGTTATATAGTTATATAGTTACAAACATCTAAAATAATGATGGAACGACGACAAAGAACTTTAGAATAATATCTTTTCTATCACTGTATTTCTTTAGTCAATTTCTATTATATTAATATATATTTATCGATTTTTATATATTCATTATATCATTTATATTATTTATTTTTATTATATTATTTATTGATTTTTGTTGCCCGCATTTCAAAATATTTCGTCATAAAAACCTCATTTCTTGGCAATATCTGCTAAAGTGTAATTTTCGTAAAACGATATTTTATTAATACTTGATTAGCGTAAAATTTCCGAATGATTGATATACAACTTTTAATTTTTTCTTTTCCTGCTTGAAAAGTGTGGATGGGATCGAAAATTTGTGAGATATACTTAGAAAAAATCGCGAAACAAGTTTCTTGCATAATAAGCCAAAACTTGCTTTAGACAGACCATGCTCAAGGGCATTCCAAGACAAGTGACCCCTTAATTGTATCAACTCATTTTGAACATTGATCAAACACCGTCGAAGTATATGCTGAAAGAGAATATTATTATGGCAGAAAAAGGTTCTACACATGTCTCAAGAAAAGGCGGCAACGACAAGCGTGGAATTACTGCAACTTTATCGCAAACGCCCGATGGAAAGATTTTGCCTTTCCAACTGGTTTACACTGGGAAAACAGTTCGTTTACTCCCAACAAGTGAATTACCAACCGTTTTTGCTTGAGTTTCAATCCAGAACATTGGAACAACGGAAAAGAAACAATTCGTCTGCTATGAGAAGTAATCTAACCCTATCTTTGTAAAATGAAAGAGGAACTTAGACTGCCAAATGATCAGAAAGCACTTATAGTTTGGGATGCTTTGAAAGCCCAATCAACTGATCGAGTATCCAACGAGACTCAGCTACTAAATATTGTTTCAGTGATGATGTCAGAAAATATGACTCACCGCTTGCAAAACCTTGACTTAACAACAAATGCATCAGTGAAAAAAATGTAGAAGAAATCATTGAGTGAGTACTCTACAAACGTTATTACTAAAGAAATGTTTCTAAACCCAGTTTGTGACATGACTACCATTAAAGTTGATCATCGCTTGTCAACTTTAAAACCAGATCATACGAAA
>JAUZNK010026064.1:0-13212 GCA_035046665.1 Euphysa ruthae
CTATCGTTGGACATGTTCCAGAAAATATCTCAAAACTTTCTTCCATGTTCCTCACCATCCCCAATGCCGCCATTGAAATGGAGGTGGTTGACAAAAGGATAAATCGTGGGGGTGGGTATGGACTGGAATTGCCAGTTGTTTACCGTTTTTTTGGTCCAGAAAAAGTGGTAAAATGGCTTGAAAAGAAAATTTCAGCAGTTAAGGATGAGATAGTGAAGCAAACCATTAAATTTTTAAGATAAAGAAAAGGACCTTTTCGTACAAAAAAAATTGTCCGTTAATTAGAGTTTCCGCTAATTAAGTGTCCGCTATTTGGAAACTTTTCTATGAGAGTTTGACCAGAATTCTGCCGGGGAAAAAAAAGAAATCCGTCCGTTAATAAGAGGTGTCCGCCTTTTAGAGTGTCCGTTATTTGGAGGTCATACTGTATACCAATACAATTGCTTTCTAACGTCAGCAAAATTATAGAAAAAATTATGTACTCTCGTCTATATAGTAGTTTCTTAAATACGTTTAATTGCCTCAATGAATTAAAATTTGGTTTTCGAGCAAAACACTTCACGTGATATGCTCTTATAAGTATAACTAAAAAGATTAGTGAAGCTCTTGATAATGATCAATTTGTTTGTGGAGTAGTTTTCGACCTCAAAAAAGCTTTTGTACTCGGTGGATCGTAAAATCCTTGTAAAAAAACTAGATCATTATAGTGTAAGAGGTGTTTTATCGCTTTAAATCTTCTTAAAAAACAATTTCTTGTAATGTTCCTCAAGGTTCTGTTCAAAGTCATCTGTTGCTCTTATTTTACATAACTTTTTTTAACTCTATTAAGTTCTGTACTTTTCATCAATTTGCAGATAACACCAACTTAATATGAATTAGTAAATATGCCAAGGTGTTGTGTAAAAAAATAACATATCTTGGTGTTGTTATTGATGAGCATCTAGCATGGAAAACTCACATCGCAGAGTTGAGCAAAAAGCTAAATAGAGCAAACAGTATGTTATCAAAAATTCGATATTACGTCGACGAAAAACTCTTAGAACTCATAGAGCGCTGTATTTTTCTTTATTTGCTTCTCATTTAAACTATTGCTGTCAAATTTAGGGTCAAAGTGAAAATTCTCATCTAAATAAAATACTCTCAATATAAAGATCGTCGCTTAGAATTATAACTTTTCAACAATATCGGTCTTCACTAGCTTTTTCTAAATTCAAAACACCTATATTTTTTGATACAGTCTAGTCTTTAAATGTTGTGTTTGTTTTTGATTCTTTGCAAAAAAAAGTTTCTTCTTGTATATCAAATTTTTTTATTGAACGTCGAAGCTTTCATAACTATACTACACGTAATGCATTAAGGGGTGAACTAAACGCCACCGCTTTTAAAACAAAATGTTTTCGCAATTACAGTTCAATTAAATATCAGAGTATTGTTCAATGGAGTAGTTCAATTGATGCTATTAACGAAGTTCGCAAAATCGTTTTTGACATTTTTCCTCATGTAAACTGTATTCTTCATCGTAAGCGGAATCAGTTTTATCATTTAGTTAAAATAATCATTTTTTAGAGTCGTTTTTCTCTGTATTAAAGGTGGGAGGTTCGGTATTTTTGTGGGTGGTGGTTATGGAATGGGTATATATATATATATATATATAATGGGTATTTCAATAAACAGGTTCTCTCTAAATTATGTCAAAACACTTATTGTATTTTCGCTATTCTTTTAACGGTGTCACTCCTTTGTTCAGCTTTACGCTATTGAGAGCGTCAAATAAAAAAATTTTTTTTTGTCATTTTTTAATTATAATTATGTTTAGTTAAATTTACATTATCAGTTTGTAAACTTATGTAAATTTCGATTTTTTTGGTAAATAAATATTTACTTACTTATTTTGTTAGATGTTTGGTAGAACACTTCTCCTTATTATCTAAAAACATTTTTTATCAAAGAAACGTACTGCTTTTATCATTTTCCTATCTATTTTTCAGAAGAAAAGTTAAGCTGGCTGGGCCACGGGTTTAAATCATAGCCATACCCAAACAATAAAGAAAGCTCCGGATTTTGATACCCATTTACCATTACCGATATAATTGATATGATGGAGTGTTGGATTGGCACTACCACTGGGAGTCCATTTTTAATACTATATAAACTTTTGATTAGGCAGTCTAATCATAAACGACTGATTCTATAAAAAATATTATCAGCATTTCAATCTCACAAAAATTGAGGTAAAGATCTATGCATTAAGCCATCTAGACAAACACGGAAAGGCTGTTTACCTTGAGGTTATTAAAGCGCTGAACTTTTTTTTTTTTTTTTATTCCGATTTATTTGTCTATTAAAAAGCGGAGTTGGCACAGTGGTAGGACGTTTGACTCCGGAGCGAAAGGTTACGAGTTCAACTCCCACCTCTGGCGGAAATTTATTTCCATGTTATCTCTGAGTTTCTGAGCAAAACTCATTGCGTAATGCAATGCTAGCTCAAATTGGTCGGATTGTTTGGTTGAGCGAATTTCGTAGACGCAAATAGGCATTCAAGTACTTCAAGACCCGCCGCGTGGGCACATCTGGAAATATTATCTCGGCAAATTTTTGGTTCCCCACGTTAAACATAACAACTATCACAATCAAAAATACCTGTAGGGCTGGCAATTTTAATTCAGATCTATGATCTTTAATTTTTTTTACTCTTAAATAAAATAACAAGTAACTGTAACCATTGTTAAAACGTTTGTTAACAAATAAAATACTATTGCTAAATACTAATAAAATCACCAGGTTTTGATTTTAATGAACATTGTTGTTTTTACTGAATATGATAAAGTGGCCTCGATTAATGTTCATTTGCACAGTGCTTTATGATAGATAAGTCACGCTCTCGCTTTATTGGATGCGCGTTATACAAAAATTACATCACTTTTCATATTCTTTTGTTCTAGACACCAATATCCCAGCGCACCAATTTCCGTGCTCAATCGTTAGTGTTTAAATCCGAAGTATTCTGTGGGACCATGTTCGCTTTCATTGACGGAAATTTTTTTTTTACGCCGGTGGTATCAAAAAGTAATAAAAAACATCACTAACGCCATAAAATACGCCCAACAAACTAAATCAAAACAAATTTTGATCGAAACTATTTAATCGTGTGTTCAAACTTTTCTTTTTTTATGTTTTGGTTGTTTGTTTTGTCACAAAAAAGAAAAAAAAAAAAAAAGTAAATGTTTGATCAAGGAGTAATATGAGCTTAGAAAATGGTAAGGTCGTTATAGATATTAAATTTATACCTATTAATAGACAGGTTCCTAACTTAATGTGGCCAATTTCTTTGCTTTGTGTATAAACTCATATACAGCTTTTTATATCATGTGAGCAAGAGAGTTTCATTGATATGCAATTTGGTTTCAGGGATAAGCACACTACTTCTTACAGGTACCTTAGGTACCAGCATACCTGCAGAGCTGTGTCCCAATCAAATGTTGATTTCTGTTTTGAAAAAGCTCCTCTCCAACACAGGAAGATACACATAATAATCGTTTCTTGAAACTTTTAAAACTTGCTTTACACAATGCAAAATAAGAATTCTTCAAAAGAAAGTAAACAGTCCTGCTTCGACCTACGCTGCAAGCTTTTACACAATAAGTTTATGGTTTTAGCACAGCCGTTTGACGCGGAAATGATCTATTTTGTCGCATTTTTTGGTATAGTCTCCACTAAAATGCTTATAATATGAGATAGGCAAAATAATTCCTCACAGAGTAAATAGTTCTGAAAAGCTTAATGTTGGTTCTTTCAGATGAATATAATTTTTTTTTTTTTTTTTAATTTTTGGACATGAATTTAAAATATCTCCCTATTTTTTTTACTTTTTAAAATAAATCTTCAGAAATCGAACAGCAAAATGCATGTTTAAAGGCACAAATTAGGAAGGTATGCTAAGGTGGATGTAAGGTAGTACTACCTCTTACATCCAGTGACATTAACTGTCACTGGATTTAAGTTACTGTAATCCAGTAACTGGGTTTAAACCTATGTTGGTTTAAACCCAGTTGTTTCATACTCTAAACATTCAGGGTATGAAACAACTGACATCATCATTGGTCCCGTTCAACCCTTGTTATTGAGGTGTGGATCCAATGAACTACTTTTTCCAGGGATTAGCCCAATAAATAGACTTGGTGTGAGCTTGATGAAGAAATACTGTTTGTTTACTGGCAAACAATTGAAACAGGTTCTTTAAAGATTTTTTCGTGAAAATTGGTCTATATAAATTTGATTCACTTCAAGGCAAGGTAGAGCTGAAATTAAAAGAAAAAACACAAAATAGCTACAAAGAGACCAAAATAGGAATATTTTAACACCCTGTATTCACTTTTTTTTTATGTCAAACCTAATCACAATCAAAAGAAGCTAATGCACTTGAGGAAGGTTTACTAAATTTTAAAAATTATTAAGGAGCTAATGCAGATGATTTTGCTTAACTTTTAAAAGTTTTTTGTTGTTTGAATCATTAGAAATATTGTTCATCATATGTAAATAAGAATTTATATAAGTATCTAGACCCCCTACAAACCCACCAAGGTTCCATAATTTATTTTTCTTGAAGTCTGCTCAATTATTTTTTTCTAAAATTTTGGTTAGTGGGACATCTTGGATGGGGAGTGATAATGATTTTTTTACTAATATGGCTAAAAATTTACATTTTTTAAAAAATAAGTAGCTTCCTACAATGCTTGAAGCTACTAAAAGGCTAGAAGCTAAAGAGAAGTTAAAACTCACTAAATTATTGCACCAGAGTGCTACTCATAGATTGAATAATATATACCCGGATATGAATCTATAGTCTTGTGATTGGGAGTCAGATACTCTACTAAATGAGCTATCCAGGTAAAGATTTTTGCTGAAATTATGGATTATGTTTGGAAATATTAATTCTAATATATCCGGCATTTCAGCCTGCTAAATTATTTTTTAGGTAGGGTAGACATGCCCAAAAAAAAATTATTTTCAAAATCTTTCACTCTAAATATTCTTGAATTATTTTAGGAAATATTATTTTTAATATATTTGGTATGTAGAAAATTTTGCAATTCTTTTTCAAAATACCCGAAAAAGGTCTCAAAATAGGCAATGTTTTTTTATTAAAAATCTAATTCTATTAAATTATTAATTAGGCATGTGGTCTACCTGGTTAATTTTGTTGGTTTTGTTGATAGCTGAACACATTTTTAAGTTACTAATCTAATTTCTTTTAAAACAGCCAGAAATATTGATCAGGCCATAAAGTGATAGAATTTGAGTTCTCATCAGAAATGTTATTTTTGAAATTTGCTAGAGCATTGTGATGTCATTAAGCTACGCCCAGCAATGTCACGAAGCTTTCAATTCCACTAAACCAAATCATTGAGAACAGAAAAACATTTTTTTTAGCAAAATGAAAACAAAAGCTTGGGTAAAGCTTTTATTAATAATTTTGAAATTTTTGGTTAAACTTTTAATAAATTTAATGATTTAGAAATTTTTCATTCAATCTTTTTTCTTTTTTTTTTATTTTTCAATGATTCAAAAGATCAAAAAAATAATTGAAACAAAGTTTTATTCATTATCTCAAATTTCTGGATAATCATCGAACATAAAAACAAAATTTTTTAGGATTAAATGTATAAATACTTCCATATTTTTTATGAAGGAAGGGTATTCATTTGACTTTTATTGCTATATGTAGTGAAAGTTCTTTTCTCCAAGCATAATTTTTAAATGAAGTTAAGTAATCATGTGTAACTATTATCTAGGAGAGCTCTGTTTGTTATTATTTTTGGTTTTTTTTTAGATCCCATTCGTCCACCAAGAAGAAAATCTTTTAACAAAAAATGTAACAAAGAAATCATTTCTGCTGATGAAAAGAAAACTGTAAAGTAAGCGCTTTAAAAATTAAAAAAAAAAAAAAAAATTAAAATCTTCTTAAAAATACTTTTTTCATGGACATTAAATTTTTACAATAAAATTTTTCTATAAAAAATAATTTATCGAATTAGCAGAGTGGATTAAGTCGGTAGTTTCATGAAGTTGATTAATATTAAAGGAATTTCCCAACTATGTTTAGCTTTACCAGTGGTCTTATTAAAGAAAGTAGTGATTGCGCAGGCAAGATTTAATGTTTTTCATCAGCCTGCGCAATTTTTTTTCATACTTCTGTATTTCAAAATTTGTTTGTTTTTTGTGTTTAGCAATCTAACAGTCTAATACTCCATAGTGCAGCAGACTTTTTTTCGATGTTTATCTTATGTTTAAATTTCAAGTATATTCCAAAAATTTTCTCTTTTGGCATGGTTAAAGAGGGATCACATTATTACTGGATCCCCAAACCAGCCTCCCATCAGTCTTATGTTTTCCCAAATGTCGCTATGGACCAGTAAAAATAAGGTGTCTAGACTTTTATTAAATATATTTAAAGTTTTATTATATATATTGCATAAATTTAACAAAATAATATTTTTCCTTCGTCTTTTCTTTTTTACAACGTATATTTTTATAATGTAAGTAGTATAATATATAATATAATTCATTTGTAGCTTAAAGTTAACCTTTGTGTGAAGAGTTGCATAGTAGTTTTATGGTTCAATAATTCTATTATTTGAAATTATATATTTTAAAAAAATGTAAAACTTTTTTCAGAGATCGTTTTAATATATAAATATTGTAAAAAGAATTAAGTCTTGTATAAAGAACTGATACAGGTGTAATTCTTTTAAGTATATATGACGTATTTTTTTAACTGATTTTAAATTTATTTAATGAGATTTTGATATCAAAAATTAATATTGCATCTCTATAAATACGTTATTTCGCATGAAATACATCAAATATCAATTTCTTTCAATAGCATTGCTAATAGAATATATTTGCAGATTTTTTTATATTTGTGGTTTAACTATGTTGTGTTGTAACATTGGGTACACATTAAATATGCATAATTATAAAATTCTCAAACTATGTAACCATGCCTTTATCTATACTTCAAAGAAAATATGTTTAAGGTCATTTATTTAATAGCCTTAAATGTGATTATTTTATCAAATTAATTGTCCCTTCTTTTTTATGCTAGTGGTTATGTGAGGTGATTTTTTGTTTTGACGCAAATATAAATAGAGGGGAGGGGCATATATAAGGATCAAATATAACTACATTTTTACTGAAGAAAAAAAACTGTTTTGATTTTTCATCTGTCTATCTATTAGTTATATATTCTTTAAGTAAAATAAGATCACTTTTATTCTACGCCTGCATTGCAGTATACAAAGAAAGTATGCATCTCAATATGATTATAAAAACTTGTTAATAATTTTACGCCTATTTTTAACCTTTCCCATTTTTTTCGTCACCTTGCCCACACGGCCTACAACACGGGAAAATTTCTATGCAAGCACGAGCATGATCATACTAGTATCTTTGAGAGGACTGATTTAAATCAAGTCGTCTGAATTAAATTACTATATTCTTTGTTTCAAATTATTTTTTCGTTTTAAAAATGGATGCTATCACTGAAAATAACTTGATGAGGTCACTGAGCTGAGAGATATATTCATGTTTTTTTTTTGTTTTTTTTTAACTAAACAAATCTTAGAAATCTGATCTATAGCTCAAAATCTTGATCAGACCTAGAAGTGATAAAAACAGCTGTGCTCAGTGATGTTTTTAAGCTAGCTTTCCTTTTAATATTTTCATTGTATCTTGCATGCAAAAAAAAAATTTGATAAGGACTATAGTGTTCCATTATATGGTTGAGGTTCAATTTAAGTTCTGGTTCAGAATATTAACATGAGCTTTTTATAGCAAAACACTGTTTAACCAGTATGAAGAAAAGATTAACCCTGGACCATGGCCATTTTTTATCAGAAGCCTGGCTTTAAAAAACAGACTGCTTGTCCTATAGTTACCAAAATTTGTAATAAGCTTTATTTATTTTTTTTTTTTTTGAGAAAACTAAGAAATGTGATAGTGTTATTATCACCTTAATTTTTTGTAGTCAATTAGTGATCTATTTAGTGACCTGTTTTTATTTCATTTGATCATTTAAAAATTATTAGATATAATTTCATAACTGAGTATTTTTCTCACAAAAATGTTGTTCTTTTTTGTTCGGCTAGAAATTACAACTTGGTTATCAGTAACTAAACGGCTGTGATATATTTTATTTTCCTGGAATCATTATCAAGATCAATTAGAATTGTGGAGTATGTTAGCTTCAAAACAAAATATTATGCCTTAAGGAGCATATCAATTGATCAAAATTTTAATATCTATTGGATTATTTTTGTTTTGTGAGGGTATAATATGAATATTGATAAAGAGACAAATAAATTACTAAAATGTAACTTTTTTTTGTATTCTGATGCACCAAGTGAGCTGCAAGGTTTTTTTTTTCGGGAATTTATATTTCTTGACATTTTATCTTTATAATAAAGGTTCATTGAAGGTCATTCTATTTATATTAATCAAGAAAATTATTCAAAATACTTTGAAGGATTAAATCTAAATTTTCAAGAAAAACAAACGAGAAAATAAAATTTAATTTTAATAAGTATTTAAGTTTATTATTGTTTAAGCTGTTATTTAAATTTTTTTATAAAATATTATGAGCAGACCTCAAAAATTATTTTTTTACGAATACATTGTCATAGGCCTCAAAAAACACTGGTGTAGGATTTAAAAAAAACGATCACCATACCATATTTCCACAATTCCTCAATTTTATTTTTAAGAGGTTAAAAAATAAGTTTTTTACTATGTCGTACGCCATCTTAAAGATTGCGCATACAATTTTTAATTTAATTATTTGATTTTTTTTTAAAGTGCCTATTTTCATGTTGTTTATTATTATTTATTTTTTTACAAAAACATTGTGCAGTGTATTGTAAAGATTCAGATAGTTTTACTATTTATTCCTGAGCAAAACAAGCTGGGGGGCATTCAAATGGTGAACCCCAAAAACCAGTACTTAGCTGCAATCCAAATGCTGCATTTCTAAGTCTTAACTTTTGCTTGTCTGCCATGGCTGAAATATTAAAATAAAAAAATGGAATGAATAAGTACACATATTTTTCAGATAATTAAGACATTAGCTGTAACAGCATTAGCTGTGACAGCATAATCATAATATTTAGAAAAAATATCAACCAACTCTTATCATAGCTTTAAATATCAGTTGGAGATATAAAGATGTAAAAATGAATGTCTAGTTTGGTTAATATATAATATAGCAATGGACAACGAAAGGCCAAACTGAAAACAAAATTATATATTTTTTTAAATGCTTGTTTTTTTTTTTCTATCATTTTGATCTTGACATGTATATTTTAGCGCTTATTTAAACACAAAAAAAAATTTTTTTTTTTTATTTTATTCATCTTTATTCATCTTAGGTTTGAAACCCACTTCTTCTGTTCTGTGTAAACAAATCATACTTCTGAGAAATGAGCAGTAATTTTAAATATAAGTATAGGCGATGGAAAGAAAAACTATAGAACTACTATATATAGAATTTAAAATAAACCTTTGAACAAGAACTGATTATTCAATGGTGTTATTAAAATTAAAAACAAATCAAATATGTTTGTATACTTACAGTGTTTAAAACCTACTTAAATAATCAAC
The DNA here is from genome assembly GCA_035046665.1 of Euphysa ruthae. NCBI lineage: Eukaryota > Metazoa > Cnidaria > Hydrozoa > Anthoathecata > Corymorphidae > Euphysa > Euphysa ruthae. Next base: position 9,655 of record JAUZNK010026064.1, read on the forward strand.
TGAAATATAAAATTTTTGCTGTGAAGTTTATAAAAATATTTTTTGAAATTATTATAAGATGTTTGTTTTTTTTTTTTTTTTTTATTATTATTATTAAGAATCCCAGTGAGAGGAATTTTCACAACTAACATTTCATTAAATATAAAAATACAGTGATTATGCATCAAAATATAAAGTATATAAAAATAACACAATGATTATGTTGAAGTTTTTGTGGTTTTAACAGGACTTAATTTAGTAGATGCTAAGAAACAAAGTAAATTGTAGACAAAATAAATTGTTTACTTATTTTGCATTACCGTCAGTATTCTCCAAAAGAGGCATTTTTCAGTTCAAATAACTGCTCGTTTATCAATGTCCATGATTTTTTTCTGTGAATTTTGTCACATGGTGTTTGATTGGGAGTATTCTAGAACTCAAACTGCTTCTTCCATTTAAATACTTTAGCCTTCTGGAACGGCTATTCGTCGTTTTATCTTTTCGTTTGTGGTTCGTCATTTAAATCAATCGTTGTTGTTGTTTTTTTAGACCCAAAATAATTTAAAAACGATTGTTTCGTTATTTTGTTGTTTTTGTTATATTTATTTTGATTTTAATAACAAGGTTATTCTCGTGAATTATGATAGTTGCATGGTTTTTAAACCTATTTTCATAGTTCATAGAGCTAGACATTATCATAGTTATGTTGTATAACTCTTCTTATTACAGTTGCCAGCAAAAATGATATTAAGTTAACATTTCTCTGTTATTTTTTGTTAGAATTAGTAATTTAAATTATCTCTTCCTTGGTGAACACCAGATTTGGAATTTCTTTTTTTTTTTTTATAATTACTTAATGAGTTTTGCCGTAGTGATAAATATATCTTTTGAGCCATGACAAAAGATTTTTGTTCAGGGGCCTTAAGTTGTTTCAAAAATCATATTTTTAGGTGGTTCTGAGAAAGTTGAACAATGTATTTCAATGTTTTCACAGATATTGTTTTGAGTGGTTTGAGCATGTCAGCAAGTATCAGAAAATATCTCCATGTATTGGGCTTCAAAAACATTGCACTGAAAAGGTTTTTGAGTGAATTTGTGGTTTGTTGCCAAGAAAGACATCCAAACAATAAAATTTGCTTGGTCCAATAATAGTCATACAGAGCTCATGTTTGGCCGCTATTTTTAGGCCTTTTCTGAATTGACCTATTACCTGTCACTCGTTCATGGAAAGCATTATGATAAGAGTTGATTTATTTTTATTTCTGTTACATAATCTTTTTCAGGTAAAATTTTATATTGGAGGTGAAACAAGTAAAATCGAACAAAATTATTAAGGTATGCAGGGTTTGAATTAACAATTCAAAATTGATTTGCTGCTATTTGAAACATCCTGAGGATACAAACGAAAACAGCTGGGGAGTTAGAAAAAATCAGAGATAGCCTTATCTAAACATCCAACAACACTAAAATTTTCTCCCGATTTCTTTAATTCATTTCATTTTTAATACAAGACTTAAGCGAAATGTTTCAATAATTAATCAAACCTTCAGCAATAAATTTTGCTCTCGTATACCATTTATATTTTTTATTTTCATCTCTCATAAAATAAATCACTCTCCTTCTTTGCGATTTTACAATGTCTAAAACGATTTTAGAAATAAACTAACAAGAATAAAACAAACAAGGTTCTTTCAATATGATGGGCCTCTACCTCAGCTTTTTTTACCAAGGTTAGTAGCTGTGCCATCAACATTTAAACCTGGGGTGCGGTCAGTAAATGAGTCAATGTCGATACTACTGAACGCAATTTTATAACTTTTGATGATACCAACAACATCCACACTTTCTAAGTCTTGGATACTTAAGAATATTATTACTGGTTTTCCATTAGTCAAATATAGAATATATATATATTCTTGTTCTCGAACACTGCTATCTGTACTCCCATCTGATAAAACAATGAAGTAGTCTGTGAGCTAACATCCTTTTTAGAATTATCTTTGAAAACAGCTCCAATTTCATCAATAAAATTAACATCCGCACGGTCTGTTGAGTATCGTTTTGACATAGGGGGAAAGTTTTTGCCTTGTACTTACAAATACAAATGTACATCACAAATGGGAGTTTTTATTTGCCACTGCATAGGCTATATTGTATTTTTTTTAAATGTCTTCTTTGTCCTTTTCTGCCATTTTACAGAGACTTTTACCTATAGCAGAAGTTTTGACTACAATTTTATTATATTTTGATAGACCCAGTGTTTCTTTATCATTAATGTCCTTTGCTGCTTGATGGGGGCTGGATAAACAATATTACGCTATCTTGTTTTATGGAAGTACTGCCTTCAGTCCATTGAGAATTTTAATTTTTCAATTTACAGCATAGCTTGAATTTTAAGTTCATTTTCAAAGAATATAAAAGACGGAATCGTGAAGCAGCTTTTTTAGCTTTTTTGTATTTGTTTTATGACTTCATCATTTTTAAGTCTATAAAATCGTTGAAAAAGATTAAAAATAATAGCTGACCTAATATTGAGCCTTGTGGTACACCACAGAAAACTGGTTGCTTTTTTGATAACTTGTTTCACATCTGACTGAAAACGCTGAAAAAGATAGTTGTGAAGCCAATTTAGCCCTATGTCATGAATTCCATACGACGATAATTTGTTCAAAAGATTTCCATGGTTAATCGTATCGAATGCTTTTGATAAATCAATAAATAGCTCAGACTAGTTTGCCACGACCAATTTCTTTCCTTATATTATCTAACATAAGAGTTGCAGCTAGTTCTGTTGATCTTTTTGTTCGATAGCTGAACTGTTTATTTTATATGCTGACCAATTATCTTCAGTATTCATTTTTATAACCTTGTGTAATAAACTTTCTCTTGTTTACATGAGATTTTCATTCAGAGGATAACAATGGACAAAATCTGCCGTGAACTTGTTTTTTTATAAATTGCACATGTTTGTTGAAAGTTTTAGTTAAAATGATTTTAAAGAAATCCCAAGCAATGTTTACATCGTTTATTTTATAAAGCAGTTCCCAGTTTTGATTTGAGAAATCGGATCTCATTGCATTTTTGGCTCCAGACTTGATTTGTTTATACATTTCGGATAAAAACATTGCGACTCCTCCTTTTCCCAAAACTCTAAGTTTACTAATAAATTATACCCAGAAATGTTAAATAGAATGTTATTGTTGTTAAAACTGTCTGGTGAAAGATTAGTTTCGGATAAAGTTAAAATGTCAATTAAATCGTTAAATAAGCTTAAAAGTTTTAAAAGATTTTTTTTTTTAAAAAATAAAATCCCAAGATGTTTAAAATTTATCATAAGCAAACAATAAAATTTGTGTTAGTAAATTTTTCTTTTTTCTAACTGCTTGATTATCAATTTATTGATATAACATCCACGCACTTTGTTCACTTTGTGTCTTTTGTGCAATTAATTATTTCAAGGGATACGTTATTTCACATAGGCACATCGTTTTTAATATTTTATATCCACGCACTTTGTTCACTTTGTGTCTTTTGTGCAATTAATTATTTCAAGGGATACGTTATTTCACATAGGCACAT
>JAUZNK010026075.1:0-19715 GCA_035046665.1 Euphysa ruthae
ATTAATGTATATATATTTATATATTGATGCACTACAGGTAAATACTAGTTTAATTTCTCACTTGGTGAGGAGATGGTCGTTAAACTAAAGTTAACAGTCTCCTAGTTTGTGGCCCCATAATAAAAAAACCCTTTTTCTATATTGTCTTAAGTAAGTTGACTTTGAAAAAGGTATACAGCTGTAAAACTAACTGTGCTCCATGCTTTGTTTTTATGTAGATTTTACAGCTCCATTTTTCATCAAAATCACACAGACGTGGATCATAGCTACGGCAGGAAATATTTTTTTTGAAATTTTCTTTATAGAGCAATAAAAGCCAATAAAAAGTCTAATAGTTTTTTTAGATTTTAGATTTTAAAGGTCAACTAAACAAAATTGATTTTTTGATCTTAATGGTTGATAAGCTATTTTCACTATTTTTGCAATTTTGTTTGAGAAATTATTTTGATTGAGAGATTATAAAATTAATCCAACATTGAAATCCACATAAATAAACCAATAACACAAGTTGAACTTATAGAGTAATCTTATCCAGTGTAAAATTCTTCTAAGATAACAGAAGACTCAAAATTTTTCAATTAAGAACAAAGTACTTTATGAGTTTAAAAAAGATTAAACCAAATTGATAGGATCACAAAATAAGGTTATAGTAACCGTGAGCTACCTCAAGTCAGTTTCCGTCTTTGCCTATTGGCCGCTGTGCTAAACACTCTAACTTGACCTGTGGAGGTACTCCCGTGTTTTGACTGATATATGCCACATGCAAATTTTAAATGCGTGTAGATATTAAAAGATAAATGTCGCATTTGTTTTTATTAAGTTATGTTTTTATTAAGTGTTAAAATATTTGACCCCGTAGAAACATTTACTTTAACTAATAAGTTCTCTATAAACTTTAATTAGTGGTTTCCTTGTTTGTATTAATGCATTTAAACATGTGCTAAAAAATATCCTTAGTACATAAAAAAGTACATTAGTGATATGTTTAAAATTGTTTTTCTATAACTCCATAACATAGTTGGTGTGCTGTTTAGCATTCTCTATTTGCGAATTTGCAAATTTGATGCCGCTTGTCGTTTAATGATGGCATGTGTCATTGTATGTTGTTTTGAGTTATAACTTTTAGAAAACAGTAAGCGTGCCCAACGGAAAAATAAATTACATACTGCAGAGCCTAGTTATAAAAATTATGCGCTGGAACAGGGTAAGATTATAGATAATAGACAAAAATGACATAATAAATTTTAAAAAGGCTAATAAAAAAAATTAAAACCGTTTGATGGTACAAGGTGAACGAGTTATTTGAAAAGTTCTATCATTGGTCCATTATGTTAACAATGCTGTCAAAGATTCATTTAAAAACTTGCAGGAGATAGTGACTTATTGATTCCATTCCAATGTTGCAATCAAAAATTGGTCTAACGATGTCATGAAATTTTCTATCTGAAATAGTTCTACCTAAACTTAAATGTGTAAGAAGTTTTAAATCTATCAGATCACTGATATTAAATGTATGAAGATAAATTTTAAACAAGAACTTAAATACAGAGATAGAGGCTATTATTATACATACCAGATCTTTATAAGTTTCAGACTTTTACTAAGAGGAAGAAATGCTCAAACAAGTTTTATCTTAGATCTTGAGTTAAAACCTCAAAGCCAAGTTTTGCTGTTAGATTTAAATATAGAATTCCAATATATTTATAATAAAATGAAATGCTTTTGTCCATGTATGCTGACTTTGTATCTAAAATTGTTTCAGTTAAATAGAGAGCTAATGAGCTTTAATTTTGAAACGCAGTACAGTTTGATATGAAATATGAAATGTCACCCTCAAAAAGTTTTGTAAACTTTCATTTAATAAATTTTATAAATTTTGAATACTTGTTGTTTCTTGTTTTAAAATGGATTCATTTACTTATATACCCTCTGAGGTTGTAATTAAATGACTCAAACAAAGGTATGTCCAACACCACCTAAGCTCAACTTACTCTATTTTTAACTTCTTTTAACTAGAGTATCTCAACCCAAGACGTCTGTTTGAACTTGACATCATTTTATCAGTCATTTTAAACATGGTTATTGACCTGTTAGGCTTATTCAAATACTTACCCAAATTTACCCAAGTTTTTCCCACCTCACCCTAACTCTTTTTAAATTCCATTTTAACTCTTTAGAAGGTAATAAATAAATGCAAAGTGCTCTTTGGAGTTCAATGAGGTTTATTTCAAAATGAAGGTTGAAATGAATGATACAAGACCTACTCCTTTATCTGGCAAGTTTAAAGGGTAAGCATTCTTTTATTATTTAGCATTAAAGTTGATACACTCAGACAAATAGCAACCAGTACAATTAATATTAATGTTATCTTATTATTAATATTATTAATATTAATTAATAGCGCATATAATCGAATAGCAACATGAAAAATTCAGGATTAATTTTAACAAAATGTTTCTGGGAATAGTTTTACGAAAAATATATTAAAATTTATATTAAAAAAGAAAATCTTAAAAGATTAAAGTTACAAAGTTTAGATTTAAGTTTTGGTTATAAAAGTTTAATTTTGGAATGTTTTTCTTCCATGGCTCAGCTGATTAATTTAATTTGATTACTTTTTAACTACATTTAAGAAATGTTCCAGTGGTTTTAAATTAAAAATCAAGCAATGTGAATTATTTTCTTGATTTATTTTATCTCACTGCTAACATTGATATTAAAAAAAAAAAAAAAAAAAAAAAAAAAATCTTACTCTGTTGAGGCATAGAAAAATTGAAATAATGAAGTAAATAGGTCTGGATGTTTTGTCAAAACGTTACACACACAAAAGCTTTATTTGATATTTAATCTTCGTAGTAATAGTATATCCATTTTACTGTGTTGTGACAGCTTTCCTAATGTTTTCTGACTTGTTATTCACAAATAGATTATAATTTATTTTTTATTTTTATGTTATTTATTTTACAATCGCTAAAGTACCACAGCGTTACACACTATATTCCCAGTTGGATACAAATTTGAAATCCCCAAAAGACTTAACTTGTTGGACTATGAATTTTTTTCTGCTTCAGTCATAATTAATTTTATTAAAATTATTGTTGCTAAGGTTTTGTTTTATGTTCTGTTTTAGAAAATTTTAATAATGTCCCTATAATATTTCAACACTACCAGCTATTTCGCTTATATTTTCCTTTAAGAAAATTTGTACAAATCATTATTTTTTCAATTTTTGATAGAATATTCACTTTTTTTTTTGTTAGAGAAGCAAAAAAGTTTTGGAATAATTTCCTGCTTAGAGTGAAAAATTAATGATCAATCATAAGAGTCATACTTAATTGATTTGTGTTATACCTTTATATAGCTCTTATACCTTTTATGTAGTATCACACCTTTTCGCCATTCATATATTACATAAGTATAAAATTTATAGTTTTTTTATAGCTCTTGTTGCTAGGTATCTTCAACTGGATTGTTTTTTGGAAACCAAGAAAGTTGGCTATTGGAATAGTGTTACAAAATAATTTTCTTTTTCAGATCCTTTGCTTACTTGACTATTCGAGATAGGATGCCATCTATACTTACAAAAGTGATTGATGTGTTCAGTAGACAAACATATGATTACCTATCAAGTAAAGATCAGGTTTTTAAAAGCTTTATTAATTCAAAAAAACTTTCAAATCTTTTAATTTGTTTTGTTTTTGTTATTGGTTTATTTTGGACTCCTGGTGAAGGCAATGTATTTTTTAATTCCAATAATTTCCTATGAAAATATATGACCATTTTATATTTTTGACATAAGTTTTCTTTTTTCAATAATAGATCTAAATATAATTATACTTATAAATTTTTTGTCGCAAGACATAAGAACTCTGACAAAACTAATGTGGTCTGATAAGTTCTCCTTATTCTGCTGGTATATTTATCATTTAATCTCTCCAAAAAAAATTTTAGCTGGCGTTTTACCTAAGTAGGGTCTGAAATTTCCAATTCCGAGAAAACTATTTATTTATTTATTTATTGGTTATAATTCCAAGAAAAAGATTTATTGGTTATAATTCCAAGAAAACTATTTTTTGGTTATAATGAAGTTTTGTTTTGTTTGAAAGCTTTTTTTTTTTTTTTTTAATTTGAGTATTTTTTTTTTTTTTTATTTTGTGAATTGTGAGTAAAAAATAAGGTAACTAAAGTTATATTTGAACTCTTTTTAAAATTTTTAAGAGTTTTTTTAACAAAATTTGTGCAGCAAAATTTCTATGGCATCCTTGTTAACCTTTCTGCAAAGAAAATGTAGGCCAACAGGGAGGATACTGAAAAATCTTTAAAAAGGTATTTTGAGTCATAAATTTTTTAAAAGCTTGACTCGTGACTAACGGCTTGTTATTAGGCAAAGGCTAATGACGCGAAGCAAATTGTTTCAAAGTTGTGTAAGCTTAAAAATGAGATGCAAACCAATAAAGTTATCAGACAGTTTTACAGTAAAAGTGGAGACGAAGACCTTTGGAATTCTTTTATTGATATGATGCCAATACTCGTGGATGGTGATGAGGCAGCATCATGGTATAATGTAGCATGGTTAACATGTGAATGCTATATGTACAGAAGGATAGTAGAGGCTTTACAACAGAGGTAAGATCATTTAAACAGCTGTCTTTTCTTTCTTTTTTTTTTCTTTGACTTTTTAAAAAATAATGTATTTGCCCTATATGCAATGTAATGATATTTTTCTGAATAAATTATTAAAATTCATAAACTTGTTTTTTGGTTTTTTTTTAATGCTATTTTCTCATCATTCTTCATATCCATATATATCCCTAGTAATTTTTTCTTTATTTTTCCTGGCCTAGTTATTCTCTAACTCATTTTTACACGCCCTAACATTGTCAGAAATTACTTTTATGTTGAAATAAAGCCTGAAAATGGTTTTAATAAATCTTTAAAATATTAACTGGCAACAAACATATCAGTTTGCTGAAAATTATTTGTGTGTTAATCAATTTTCTGTTGATTAAGTTGATCAAAACTTTCTTCTTGTTGTTCAAACCTTAGATCTAATATGCCACCACATGTTGTTGTGGACGTTTGTGTAAGCTATGTTACTTCATTGTTAGTATGGGAGATCTACTAGGAGTTGCTTTTGTTTTGGAATAAAATTGATTCTTTTGTTATTTAGTGATTTTCATCAATACTTTGATCATTTTTTTGAACAGAAGTCTGCATCTTTTTTTTCATCAATAACATCCATGCAAACTTTAGCAACATATACATTACAAGAATATTCATGCTCAGTGGATGTGTTCAAGATTTATCTTGAGGTGGGTAAAATACTCTTGTTTAGCTAAATATAAAAGCTTTTTTTTACATAATTTTGGTTCAAACTAACTATGCTATTTAGTTTTGTTTTTATTGGAAAATTGTTGAAAAATACTCATGTATCTTTGTAAAATTATGTCATGAAAAAAATTAAACAAAGCTGCAAGAACTGAAAAAAGATATCTATGTAATTTATCATATATTTTTATTTTTTTAAATTTGCTTTTGATTTGGTTATATCACTGAGATGTCGCAAAATTTTTAAATAATATTTTCAATATCAGCTCCATAAATTCAGAATTTCTTTTATTCTGAAGTTCTCATTTGCTATAATCAACATCATACTGTGCAGCTACAGAATTAATGCCAATTTGAGCTTTAATAGTTTGTAATCTTGCATGTCATGTCTCATGGATTTTAGCAAACCTTATTTTTGAAATTTTTGGGTTTAAAAATCACCATTTTGCTTTCAGAGATTTTCAAACAAATATATCAACCTTAATTTTTGATTATTGTAAAGCAGTCGCTTTTTAAGCTAATTTAGTAGAGAGAAGCACTATTTTAAGCAAATTTTGTTGAGAGAAGCACTTTCCCAAGTTGTGTAAATTGTGTACTCATATCTAAAAATTTTACCCAGTTCATGAATCATTGGTCGTTTATATTTACTAGTTTTATTTTAGACATGCTCAGTATTGTTTTTAAACATTTAACAAAAAATTTTCTTTTTTTATAAGAATCCATTTATGAAGAAAATTTTGGAATAGTGAAAAATAAAACAAGGCAAAGAAATTTTATCTTTATGAATTGTGATTGCTGGAGAAATTTAAAGGTGGAAAATCTTATTTTGGCTCAGATTTTTTGATTATGATCATCTTTATATCAAATAAATTGATGTTAAAAGCAAGTATGAATTTTTTAGAGAAAGGTTTAAGTTAAGAATACCAAGGACTATATATCGTGTTTTGCATAATATCAATATTTAGCAAAGTAATTCTGAAGGAAAAATGTTCACTAAGGAAAAGATATTGGTGGTGCTGATATTTTATGAGGTCATGCGTGTTGATATTTGTGCGTGTCTGTATGATTACCGAAGGGTTAAAGCTATAAATAATTAATATATCTTTTAATTTTATATTTTTTCAAGTTTTTCAAATAAACCAAAAACTTGATTTTCAAAGTTTTGAAATAAACTCATCTTGATCGTTACATCTGTACTTTAATTGTATGCTGGAAATAAAATTTTTTTATTTCTAAATGGGTCCAGTTTAGAAATAAGATGCCATCCTCTTTGGCCTCAATACCTCATTTCAAATCACCTCAAATCCCTGATTAGTATGTTTAAAAATATTTGGATGTATGAATTATAGAAATGAAAATGAAATCTACGTTTAGCCAAGTCAAATAAACATAGTTCTCATGAGGTCAATCAGAAAATATGAAGTTATCCCTTTGAATCCTGAATATTGAAATTTTGCATTGGGTGTTTGATTGCAATCATGTTATTTTACCTTGGATTGGGTTTGAAAAATTTGAAATTGTCTTTAGTTATTTTCTTGCTTACTATAGTACTCTCTTTGGGGTAACAAATGCGACTTATCCATTTCAGATGGAAATAAACAAGTGAAAAGTATTAAGGAACAAAAGACCTTAAAAGCTAACATCCTAAGCAATCATACATCAAATTTATGGGAATATATCAACAGTTTAAAGTTTTCAGATGAAAGTGTAAGAGTTACATTTATACTTGATAATGCTGGTTTTGAACTGTACTCAGATTTGTGCTTTGCTGATTACTTGATATCCAGTAAGCTTTGCGACGAAGTTCATTTTTTTGTAAAAAGCATGCCTTGGTTTGTTTCTGATGTCACATCTAAAGATTTCGATTGGATGGTTGAGCAGTGCATACAATCCAGTGAAAAAAGTATCAGTACATTAGGAAAAAGATGGAAAAGCTGGTTAGGCGAGAAAAGATTTCAGGTTTTGGAAGATATTTATTGGACACTACCACATGATTATGCTTCAATGAAGCAGTCAGAACCAAATCTTTATAGAAAACTAAGTGAGTCAAAGTTATTATTTTTTAAAGGGGATCTAAACTACAGAAAACTGACTGGAGATCGAGATTGGGAATCTACTACAACAATAAAAAAGGCCTCATGTGGTTTTCTGCCAGCACCATGGTGTACTTTAAGAACAATTAAATGTGATACTATTGTTGGTTTACCGTCTGGCAAGTTTGATGAAATAAATACCAAGCACACCGATTTTATGTTTACTGGTGAGTTTTCTGTTATTCAATTTTGTAGTTAGCAAATTTTTTATTGTATTTAAATTTATAATTATTTTTATGTTAGAATTTTTAAAATATTTTCAATGTACTCATATTAACAGTGTTAATCTTCAGTGGTACAAATTTTTTTTTTTTTTTTTTTTTGCGCAATGTATCTTTGTGGGAACATGATTTGGTGAATGAGAAATAAATGTAATAATTATACATATAAATTTTCTGCATAACAAAAATATTCTTTAGTATATTCATTGACATTCAAAATTTTTTTACTAGTAAAATTTTTTGTAAATTTTTTTTTACAGAATATTTTCACAATTTAAAACTTTTGCTGTGATTCTATTTCTCGAAATTTGCAAAAAAAAATTGTACCTTCTAAAGCTAGCACATCTAAAGTATTTATCAATATATTTTATTTTGTTAAGTGTTCATAAAAAAATGACAGTATTTAAAAAAATTTTTTGTTTTTAAGAAATGAAACTGGAAAAGAATTTTTCAGTCAGAATATCAAAACTTTAATGAAATCTTACAAGGTATATTTTACACTTGCCAAATATGCTTGTTCTGGAACTTAAATTTTTGCGGTCTTTTCGCTTGTGATTTTTTCAGCAAAATCGAAAAAATACTATAAATTTGCTCATTTTTCGTCAAAAAGACTTTTTTTCAATAATTTAATTTAACTTTTCAAAAATTCTTAAAAATCTCTCATTGCTCTGATATTAGACTTAAAACCATTTTTTAAACAATATATTTTCAAAATATATTTAAAATGTTTATAAAAATATTTCAAAAAAAAAAAATATTTTGTACTTTTTTTTTCTTTTCTTTTTTTTTTTTTTGCAATGTTTTCATTTTATGGTAAATATCAGATTTTTTTTACATGTTTTTTATGATTTGCAGTAGATATCAGCTCAGTATTTCAATATTTACTATGATTTCAATGTTGCCATTGTTTTTTTCTGAAATTTTGTGTGACGTTATACGTAAAGTAAGAGCAGTGACAACAATTTTTTGAAGAAAATTAGTGGAATTCCTTGTAAATTATTTAGGTGCTAGATTGCCATAGAATGAATTTTTGTTTTATTTTCCTGCTTTCCAAAATTTCTGGTTCCTTGTAAGGTTTTTTTCTTTTTAAAAAAAAAAGTTATGGAACCAGTTCTTGGCCTGAATAAATAGCTTGTCTTGATTATTTCATTTTCCTTGTTAATTTTGGTTTGTTCCGTTGAAATTTAAAAACTTATGTCAGCTAGTCAAAAATTTTTTCACCCAACTTACTTAATGATATCTATTTCTGTTATTATTTTTGTTCGCACAATAGAGAAAGAAACAGAAATAAAAGATTTTATTTCTATTTCTTTCTCTCCTTATGATGTTTTTCTTGAGAGAGCGCAATTTTTGTTTTCAATTTCTTTTCTTTTATAAGTCCACAAAACAATTTAAATGTCTAGTTTTTATTTAAAGCTGAAAAAGTACAAAGAATATTTAAAGCATTTTCAATTTTCAGCGCATGTATGCCAGGAATTATTGATTAAGCCAGAAATTGAAATCAGGACATTTTTAATTTAACCACATAAGCATTAGATTTTTTTCAATTCTGGCGAACACAACTGCTCACACTTTAGATTAAAGTAGAAGATGTGGGTAATCTATCTTCTTTTTTTTCATTGCTGGTTGCCCACATGTGGACTGGAAAGTATGCTTCAAACTTTTGTCAAACAGAATTCTAAATTTGATTTCTTGAACTGTTTGTCTTATTATTCTGAAACAAAAGAATTAAAAAAAAAAAAACTTTATGAGGGACATGGGTTCAGAAACAGGTTTCAAGTGCAATCATTTTTTTTCTAATTTAGTATGAACGTAGATAGCATCATTTGAATTACAAGTACTGCTATTTAAATTTAATGAATCTGGTTCTTAAAGGTAATGAATCTGATCCTCTAAAATATTTTGATTTAACGATTGCTTTTTTAAAAAATTTTGTTGTTTCAAAGTGAGGCTATAAATTCCATAAAATCTTGTAAAAATACAAATATCAACATATTATTTTTATGTGCATAGAAATATTATGTTTGTGAGTGGGATCTTGGCCCCAATAAATCACAAAGTTGACAACTATACTAAAAATGTAAATTTTGTGCAATATTTATATGTAGTTCATGAAACATAGATATGGCCCTAATTTTCTTTAAAGATAGAATCGAGACCGATTTATAAGCATTGAATTTTTCTTATATTTTGCATTATCTGATGAGAACAACACAAGAAATTTTAGTGCCAAAAAATGTTATTTTTGCGCCTAGACTAAATACACACTTTAAATAGTGTTTTTAAGATTTTTCTAGGTTTAGCCCATGCCAGTGTCAACATTTCTCTAGATATGATTATTGCTGAAGTGTTTTTTGGAAAAATATTATTTTATAGTCTTTTTAAATCATGTATGGTCTACTGAAGGTTGACTGGTGTTTTTATTAAATAAAAGAATTTCTGAAAATGAATGGGATGTTTTAAAATTTTTCTAGGTTTAGCCCATGCCGGTGTCAACATATGATTTTTGCTGAAGTGTTTTTTGGAAAAATATTTTTTTATAGTCTATTTAAATCTTGTATGTTCTACTGAAGGTTGAATGGTGTTTTAGATGAAAGAATTTCTGGGATAACACAATTTTAGGCAAGGTTTTTGTTTTTGGCCGTGCTTGATAGGCTGGGTAAAGGATAAATTATTATTTTATAAATTATTATTATTATTATTTATTATTTTATAAATACGATCTTAAAATTTTTTATTGTATTTCAATATATGTTAAATTTATATTCCATATAAGACTTTCTTATAACTTCATATCCAACTATAAAATCATGAATATGTTCATCACACTTCACCGTTTGACAAATTCAGGCAGAATTTATTTGTTCTCTCTCAAATTTTGAGATTTGTGAATTATCAATTCTGGATTTCCTTATAATTTATGAAATTAAAAACAAACCAGAAATTATAAAATTGTGCCCAAAAATAACTCTTTGAATCACCAAATTTTTTTTTTAAATATTCTTTCTAACAAATATTTATTGGGATTGCCTCAAAAAATAAGTACCCAAATATCTTTTGTGCTTTACTGTCTTTCTCCTAAACACATTCTTTGGTTTTGTTCTGGTGTGATTTTTAGGATCATAAGAAAATAATAAACCTAATGTAATGTAGGGTTTATTGAGCATAAAAGAACTATTGAGCATAAAAGAACTTGTGTGTCCATCTATCTGGTCTGTTGTTTTGCAGAGTAATAAAAATAATGATTTTTAATGTTTGTTATGAGAGAAAAAATAGGCAAGAATGCACTGAAGAATGTGTATCGTTTTATCCAAGAAAGATTTTTTTTAAACTAAGAGCCTTTTGAAAAAAAAAAAAAAAAAGCACAGTAAAGGCAGTAAAATATATAAAGCAACTTTATTATTTTTTAGGTAAGTAGCTTCTAACTATTTGTTATGAAATCTTATACCAGATTCTTATTAAATCCTACATCAGAACCAATATGCCTATTAATGATAATAGATTTTACTTTTTTAGTTTAAAATGAATTTACTTGAAACCGAACAAGAGCATCTGAAATATCTTTTTAATCTCAATGAAGCAGCAGCTCAAAATGAACAGACTCCTGAAAATAAAGAAATTGAACCGTTTTCTACCAGTGAAGCCAACGAGTGTTCAAATTTTGATTTACTAACAGATCTATCTGATATTTCATCTAATACCTTTGCAAAGCCATTTTCTCTTGGGCTGGCTCCCAATAGAAAACGGAAAGTGATAGAATGCTCTGAAGATAAATTTGAATTTGAAAGACCATTTAAAACGTATGAGACAGACTTACAAAGTCCTACTAGTCCTGCAGTTAGTGTTGATTCAGCGATTGATTTATCCCATGATTTACTAACTGTAGTAGATGCTACTGTTGAAGATTCAGATGATGATTCTCTTGCTCTCGAACCTGATAGTGTCACTGAACAGACTAATCAAATTGAAAAGATTCTTACTACATGGGCGAGTTATAAAGACAGCATGAATATAAGTTCTATTTTGTTCCAACTGAATCCTGAGAAGCATTTTAAAACCCCCATGTTGCCAATTGATAACAACGAAAGCGGCGAGAAAATTTTAGATGAACAAACTATTAGCAGTAAACTCCCTAAATTTGATAACAAAGTTTTAGATGCAAATGATATTATTAAAGTCAACAAGAACAATATTTTTAGTGGTAAATTACTTCATATTAATCAAAATTCAGTAAAATTAGGTCAAGATTTTTTAGATCAAGATTCTTTTGAAATAGATAATAACAGCAAAATTGATGACAATCAATTTGACGCAAGTAAAAATAATTACATTTTAAACTCAAAGCCATGCTTGCAAAACCTGCTTGTTGGTGGTCCACCTTTTGATCATAATTTGGAGAACTCAACTAAATGTTTTAAAAATAAATGTAACATCAATAATAACACTGATGATACAATAAATGATACAAGTGTATGTTCTAATAATTTCTCTGAGATAAATGTTTTAAAAGATATTGATTCTAATAAAACCTTAGATAGCACTAGAATATCCAAATTTATATCTAATGATAATGACTCGTTACGTATGCAATGCAATGAAAATTTGTCAGTTGACACAAAAGCAAGCTGCATTGTTCGATTAGTCAATACTAGTATACATATTGATGAGCCAATATTAATCATAACAAACTGTGTTGATGAATTAGATGATGTCGGCATAAATTTTGACGATGCATTAGTGAATGATAGCATAGGTTCTGAAAATAAACCACATAGCAAGAAGACACGTGGTGGCTCTATCGATGAAACTAGAATAAATTTTGATAACAGACCACAGGAAAAGAAATCAAGTTGTGCTGATCAATCAATTGATACTAGTGTAAATTCTGACGACCATCCACTTGAAACGAAGACATGTTGCGTTGATGAATTGGCTGAGACTAGCAAACATTTTGATGATCCATTAGCAAGCACCAAAACAAGCTATCTTGATAAATTAGTTAATACCAACTTAGATTCAGAACAAAACTATGTTGATTTTTCAATCAATTCACCTAGTAGTGCTATTGTATATTATGTGCCTCTACCACTTATTAGAAGCTGTCCAACTGTTTCTTGCTTAAACTTTTCAAATATTCATTGTTTTCAAGATATATCATCAAAAGCTGTAGTTCAGGACAGTAGCATGGTCTCTTTAAGTTATTGTAAAAATACATCTAAAAATGTTGCTACTACTGCTTCAAATTCACATGTTACAGCAAAAACTGATGTCTTTGCTGATTTGTCTAAAATGGCTTTAAATGGTGCCTCTCAATATAAATATGAAAAATCAAGCAAACAATCTATTTATAAGAACAAGAAGAATAAGTTTGTTTTGCACGACAATAATATTACCAATGGTAATATTTCTAACAGTGACGCAACTAAAATTGCAAAACCACAAAGAAAAAAAACTAGTGCTAATAGCATAAACAAAAATCACACTTCTGTCGGTAATAAATACCAGACACCAAGCATTCAAATTAAAGATGTATCACATGATTTTAGAGATATTCAATCAAAAAAAACAGTTAATAGCTTCATATCTGCTTCAATGGATAATGATATAATTAACAATCGTGTAAATATAAAAACTGAGTTAACTGCAGTTAATTGTAAAGATTTAGCTGTCTCTAGTTTGAATAACACATTCAATATCAACAGTCACATGTTACCAAGTAATAATAAAACCAATTATAAAACAAAAAATCTACAATATAGCAGTAATGGCACCACAAATAAACATGATTTTGATGTATCGCCAATAGTGGCTGTACCAGTGTCATCTTTCAAGTGTATACCAGTGTCATCTTCCAGGTGTGGAGTAAGTTTAAAAAGACGGTTTAAGTATTCAAAGAAGCTGCTATAAGGTATTTATTAAGGTATTTACTATATTTTGTTCAAATAGCACATTTAATTGGTGAAATCAAGAAGTTTTTATAGATGGGTTATATTTGTATGTCTATAGGCGCGCCATGTAACATATCCTACGATTATCCTTGGGATATACTATTGTTGCATTTTCTATTTTGAAATGTTTTAGGTGAAAGATGAAGTAAAGAAGCGAAGCTAAATACTTTTTATGTTCTTGGAGGGAATTGCAAGGGTTGTTTTTGGATATCTGGCAAGAAGATAGTGTAGTGTAATCTAAAATATCTGTTTGCTTTGCAACAAGCTTATGATTTCCAAAAAATCTTCCTTTTACTGAGAAAATAAAAAATGTTCTGTATATGATATAATGCTGTTTATAAATTATATCAAAACTAAAGAATTGGTAAAAACACTAGGAAATATAGATAGTTAAGGTAATTACAAATCTTTTATGAAATCAAAATTATGAAAGATACTGCCATAAAATGTTTTCTCTCTAAACGCACGTGTAAATACACGTGTAAACGCACGTGTAAATGATATTTTTGCTATTAAATTAAACGGAAATTATTATAAAATATTATCACCATATAAAACATCTTTAAACCCATTTGAAATAATCGTTTTCCTGAGCAACAGGCCCCAAAAGGCTCACGTTTTCAGCATAGTCATTCATTTTGTAAATTTTTTGATATGTTTTTTTTTTCACAACCAAGAACTAGTTCATTTAATATTTTGCATAGATTTAAACATAAACTTCTCTTAAATTGTATTATCGTAAAGGAAAGCAAGTGAAAAGTTTGATGACACATAGTGAAGTCCTTTGGAGCTCTAAGAGCTCCCTTATATCACTCTATTCATAATTTTTTCAAGTTTTAACTCTTTTAATTATCTTCAAATTTTAACTTTTTTTTTTATCTTGAAATTTTATTCAAAAAAAATTTGTTCATAATTTTGTACGATTTTGTTATTAAATATTATTATGTCGCTTGTTTTGCCCAGTACCCAGACCCTACCCTGACCCTGCTTGGTCATACTTTGATACCTTCATTTCTCAAGCCTCTCAAGAAAATACCTTTTTTGTTTGATGGAAAACAGTAGTTTTTTTTTTTCGTTGTTTGATTAAACCCTAAAATTTTTTGCAGGCTGTTTGTTAAAGAGCATCTTGGAAGCCCATTGGTTCTTGTTTGAAAAAAAAAAGGGGTTTGCCAATATTCCCAAATAGTTTTTAACTACAAAAATTTTTTTAAATTTCTTGATGTTGGCTCGTTGCTTTTTTTTTATTTTCTAAAAAATTAAAATACCATGGAGCTTATCTTTTTTCGTATATGACTACCTGCCAAATTATTGTGTTTTGAAAATAAGTTCTGTAATGATGACTCGTGTTTTTTCAGAATTTTTGTTTTAATTATTTCTGTATTTTTTTTGTGGCCTTATGTGCCAAGAATGCTTTACTGTGACTAAACTACAATATTTTGATTTTATTCTTTACTAAAATTTACTCAAAAACTCAGTGAATCCATTGAGATTTTGACTTTTTAAAATTTTTAACTTAATAGTAGAATAGCCTATTAAATTGAATTAACCGTTTTTTTTTTTTTTTTTTTTTTAAGATCTAATGTTGTATTAAGAATAATTGACTTGTAGAAGACATTAATTATTTAGGCCATATGGGTATGTACCAATATCGTTATTATATTGGCTTAGTCGGCAAAGTCCTGTAAATCCACCCCAGTCTGATAACTAGTCCATCTGTCAGCTCATATGTTTTATGTTTTTCAACCTATTTTTCTCCAGAAAGGTTCATTGCTTTTGTTTCAAATTATGCATGAACTTATATCATAAGAGAAAGCGAGTGAATGTTTTAATTTCATTATCTTTTTTTTGTTTAATTATGCGCTTAACAGACCTCATCATCTACCCAAAGTTCTTTTTAGGGTTTTGCTCTCGGAAATATTTATAATTTGATTTATCTCAAATGTTTAATTTCAGCGATGTCACATGTCATAAACAATAATCGGATGAGGAATGTATAAAGTTCTGTATTTTTGATTTTTTCAAATATGCTGGAATTTGGGTAATTTTAGAAATAATTTTGAATACTTTTTAAGTATTTAAGGGACATGTTTTGGATTTGCTACTACTATTGAATTTTCAATATTTACAAAACTGTTAGTTATGATATGACGTTAATTTTTTTGACCAAATTTTTAAAATTCAATCAAAGTTTAAGTATAATTGAAAAAATGATTAGAAAATAATTTTTGTCCTTCACAAAAAATTTTGGCGACTTCGTCATCTGAACCCACGTTTATTCACATTGTTTCTTGAAAACGTGAGAAAACTATGAGCGATTTTTAACCCCATAACTGTCTAATTTTTGGCCTAAAATCGCATTAGCAAAAGAAGATTAGCGTAAACTTCTCGTTAGGGAAAAAATAATTTGGAAATATTTAAAGAAAAAGTAGATATGCCATGTTCATCTGGTCAAAAGAAAAATTTCAACCAGGTAATTTTTCTTCAAAATAGCGCATAGAATTCATTCCATGGAAAATCGCTTTAACACGTCTGCCACACAAGAAATATCAAGACAATTAAACCCAGACTGCAACGACAGCAATTGCTCTGAAATACAGTGTTTGTTACTAAACCAGCCAAACCTTTGTCCTTAAACGAACACTTCAATGCTATTTTATGATTATGTTATTAAGTTTATCATGTAGTTATTTTTGAATAGTACCAGACTTTAGAAGCTAAAAATTTTCTCAACATTGAGCCAGAAATGTTCTAGTTTATTAATAACCTTTATTTAGTGCCTACTGGGTCATTCAGCTTGACTGTTGAGTTCTACATTCAAATCTTCCTATTATTTGCCATATTATTTGATAGGTGAGTTCTGTGCTTTCTACAAACTGGATCTAGGTTGATAAAGGTTCTTGATACTTTTTATATTTGTGCTGTTTACACGATACCATACTGAAAGCAATTTCTTATTTTGCGTAAAAGTAAGAGTCCTTATAAAGGGTTTCTTGCATTTTTTTCCTTTTGTCTGTTCACCAATTTTTCTTCGGGACCGTTAATTAAATACTTTATATTAATTTTTATGATTCTACGCTTAAAAAAATAACCATTAAGTTAACATACAGTTACGCTATAAACATTGGTAGAGTTATGAAAAGTCACAAAAACAAAACAAATTGACTCCAAAGATTAAAAAGCACAATTAAATTGAAATTGTAGAGCAGCCAACTTAATTTACCAATGTATTGCCTTGATCAACCAACCATACACAGTATACCTGAGAATAGCAAGGTCGAAGTTTAAAACATCAAAGATATTCTAACCACAGAGCATCTTTCAATTACAAAAAATATTTGGAAATTTTTCAGACGGTAAACAATTTAATCTTCCTATAGCCTTGTTTATTTTACAAATTGCTTAAATTTTATGTAAATTTTGAGAAGAATGACAACATTTTCAAAATAAATTTTACTAACACGCATGTATCAATGGATTATCTGTTACTTTTAAGACTCTCGTTACAAATTATAAACTAAAACGTATGTATGCGTAAAATGTTAAATTTAAACTAGCTTATGTCAAAATGATGGTTGTCAATGTTACATGCAAATTACTCTAAGCTAAAAATAAGGAAATAACAGGCAAAAGATATTCAGTATATTCAAGAAAATTAATGTTATAATGAAACATTTTTAAAGTGCTTACCTCATACAGTATGTAGTTGCCTCTTTGATTTTTAAAGAGTGTTTACCTCATACAGTATGTAGTTTCCTCTTTGATTTTTAAAGAGTGTTTACCTCATACAGTATGTAGTTGCCTCTTTGATTTTTAAAGAGTGTTTACCTCATACAGTATGTAGTCGCCTCTTTGATTTTTAAAGAGTGTTTTCCTCATACAGTATGTAGTCGCCTCTTTGATTTTTAAAGAGTGTTTACCTCATACAGTATATAGTCGCCTCTTTGATTTTTAAAGAGTGCTTACCTCATACAGTATGTAGTCGCCTCTTTGATCTTTAAAGAGTGTTTTCCTCATATAGTATGTAGTCGCCTCTTTAATTTTTAAAGAGTGTTTTCCTCATACAGTATGTAGTCGCCTCTTTGATTTTTAAAGAGTGCTTACCTCATACAGTATGTAGTCGCCTCTTTGATTTTTAAAGAGTGTTTTCCTCATACAGTATGTAGTCGCCTCTTTGATTTTTAAAGAGTGTTTATCTCATACAGTATGTAGTCGCCTCTTTGATTTTTAAAGAGTGTTTACCTCATATAGTATGTAGTTGCCTCTTTAATTTTTAGGCAGTACTCTGTCTGCGCTGAAAACAGAAAAAGAATCTTTAGATACTGATCACAAAAATCTAAGTGTTGTTGTGTTATTTTTCTCGGTCCATGGAAATCCTCCTAAATTTTTTGCTTGCTCACTGAGCATTCTGATAAGTTATGCTTCTGCTATCTCAACTATGTATCTAATTTGATATTTTGTTTTGTAATTTCTCTGGTATAAACTAGAATTTGAGCGATAATGTAATAAATAATAACTTGATTAAAAACTTGCAACAATTGGAGCCATTTTCTTTCAAAAATTTTTTGTATTTTATAGGTTTGTCACCAAAGAATTTCTTACAAGTATTGGATTTGAGTTTTAGTGGAATCTCAGTAAAACACGTATATGGCTGACTGGAACAGAGAACTTATTAACTTTACAACTAAATGAAGGGTTTTGGTAGCAGGGTTAATTTTTAAATTAGTGTTCATTGAAAGTTTTATTCCGTTCTATTCATAGTTTTTTTGTTGAACGTTTTCAATTAAATATTTCGTGTCTACATTCATGTCAACAAATCTGTCTGAAATTACGAATCGGCGAGAAAATTCAGTTTGGTTTTCATTCTCTGAATTTATACTCTCATATTTTGTACCAATCTGAAAATTATACCGAATGTAGGTGAACTTACAATAGTGGTATGCTTTTAATACAACTAGCATAGTTTATTTATGTCTACGTTAAGAAATATAAAGATATTTGACGATATCATCATGATACTTTCGTATAGGATAAAATTCCAAAAAAATTATTTATTTCATAGAATGAAAAGTGTTTATACAGTGGTTTTTAAATGTATTATTTGTGTAATTCTTCCCAAATGGTATTTTGCGCTATTCTCAAATTTTTAGATATTCGTAAAAAGTAAAATTTGAACAAGCAAAAAACCGGAAAGATTTAGAAGTTATTATATATAAAATTGGAAATATAAGTATATTTCTAAATAACAGGTAAAATACAGATTGTGATAAAAAACTCTATTTTAAATACGAATTCGTAATTTCAGCTGATTTACAAGTTTTGCTTGTAATAGGAAACTAATAATTTGCTTCCATTTTTTTTTTATCTCCAATAAGGTGTATTTCTCGTTACATATCAATTTTCATCTTGAACTTATACGTGTAATTGATTTTTTTTTTTTTTTTTTTTTTGTTTTGAATGTTAGCGATGCATTTAATATATCTTTAATCTCATAAATCCTGTAATTTATTTAAGAAATATTTTCCTTGTAACATTATTTTTCAAAAAATAAGTAGTGTAAGTAACACAAGGTTGTTTAATGAATTTTGCTGTGTTGCGTTGTAAAAAAAAATTGGAAGCGTTAAAGAGAAAGTGGGAGTGCGGGAAGATGTTTTTCAAATAATAAGGTGTTAATTGAAAAATTTATGTTGGTCTAGTTTTAACAAATCGTTATGCTAATCTGTGCGAATATCCTCTATATTCATTTAATTTAATAGTTTATCGAAAATGAATATTTATTCTCTTCATTTTAGCTATGCCTTCGTTGCACTCTAGAGGGCATACTTACGGAATTTGGTAAGACAGGTAACGTGAGAAAGGTAATTTTTATGTCGAAATTTAACTTTTTTTTTAAAATTCATTTGCTAGACGTAGCGATTTTTTTCTTTATATTTTGTCGCTTTTACAATTTATGTTTGTCGACTTTTAACTTTAAACTCGTATAAACTTGGCTGAATACTTTGGTATAATGATCTTTTCATCTTTGGTTTTTCTATGTGAATTTAATGTTAGTGTTATAAATTATTTTTCTATGCAAAAGAAGTCGTGTTTTTGATGTTTACGTACGTCAGGTAAAGTTTTATATAAGG
>JAUZNK010026086.1:0-19714 GCA_035046665.1 Euphysa ruthae
TGTGTGTGTATTTATATATATATATATATATATATATATATATAAACACTTTATTGTTTACTTTACTTGATCACTCTGCCGCTGATCCACAAAAAAGTGTTGACATATGAATGTTTTAATCAATACAATAGTTGTTTGCATCAACACGCATGGAAACTCAATACTGATTCCTGTTTTCGCATATATGGTCACAAATAAATGATAGCTTTACCCAAACACTTTTAGGAAATCATTAATTTACACCTCATAAGCAATAAAACTATCATTCATTCAGTTTATTTTCTCTATGAATATATTTCAAAACTGTTGCTTTTTATTTTCTTAAAATTTGATATTAATAATAAAAATTAATTAAACTTAGGGAATTAATTACTATTAATTATTCCTATGTTAAAAAAGTAATAAGAAAAATTCATGTTTTTGCTAAATAGGAGAGCAATCAACAACAAGTGCAGCATCACAACCTGTTCCAGTTGGAAACTTTGCACAGTATATCAATCTTGTGAAACATGATGATTATGAGATATTAAGACAAGAATTTAAGGTGAGTTATAGCAAACGTTTTACCATTTGCTTGGAATTTATGTATGTTTTTTGGTGTGAAGTTATAGCATTAATTTAAAAAGTGACAAGTTTAAATTTTTGAGAACTTAATTTTTGTTAAGTGCCTAAATATGGTCATTTTAGGCCTAAAAATATTTAAATCAGCTCAATATTTTTTTATTTTCTTTGAATTTTCATGTGCCATAGAGAACACCTTCTGACTTTCATTTCCACGTCATTTTTTGTCAGCTTTGAAAATTTCTTGAACACGGCTGACTCTTTGCATAGTTTGTCATTTGTCAAAGTACATTGATGTCATTAAGGTAAAACTTACTAAATTTCTAATATGAGAATGAAGATTTTTTATAAGAACCATTTCATATTTTTAAAACTTTTCAATATTGGGTGTTTTTCATTTTTTTTTTTTTTTTAATTTTATAAAAAGTCATCATAGATAACGTATGAAATTTTTTATCATTTATTTGTATGGATGCTTTTCAAAATTTCCTTTTTGTATTTCCAATGAATTTATTTCAAATTATTATGTATCTAAGTAACCATTGGGCAAAACACTTGAACATGAACTGAAAATCGCAGTTGCCTAGCAAAGACATGGTTGTAGGTTTCTTTATAAAGCATTTTTTTATTCTCAATTTCTTATAATTAACTTAATGATTCTCCATATTTCGTTTGAAGTTTATTAGGAACACATTTCAGCATGTTCTAGGAACTCCCATTTGCTAGAAACTGCCCCAAATATTTTGAGTAAGCAAGCTCAGATTTTTAATAGCAAAAAATGTTTTTTTTTAGACTAATAGCTTAAATGTAACTTTATTTGTTGTTTTCTTTTCAACGTTAAATTGATTCCAAGTTGTAAAATAATATTTTGAAATATATTTCACAAAATATTACTCATCTTTTTCCTACGAAAACCGTTTTTTTTAAATACAGAGGAAGCAAAGAGGACATGTTTATTTTTGAAGCTGTAAATGAAATAAGATAACAAAAAAAATATATTGTTACTTCGCTTGCAAAAAAAAAGTCACTTGTTTTGAAAAGATATTCGTTGCTTGGAATTAAGTTTATTTATTCTATGCATTATATTTAGCGTGAGCCTTATGGGAAGTGCTATCCATGGACAGTTGCTGATCGACCGGAAAATAGACCCAAAAATAGATACGTGGACATCTCAGCATGTAAGAAGTAGACATAATTTTTGCAAGTGAAATTAACAAGTAATTTAGATTAGTGATTTCCTGAAAAAAAAAAAAAATCCTGAAGTTTTCATCCAATCGATAAACTAATCTTTGTTCGATAAAGAGTTGAAATTTTAGAAGATGAAGATGAAGTTCATTTCAAAACTTAGTGATGTTTGTAAAGAAAATTCTGTGGGTATTTGGATCAGTTATTTCTGAGAAAATTGTAGAGAATGATAATATCATTCATATTAATAAGAACTATCATGTTAATTTAGTAAAACTTGGAAAAAAATTCTTTAAAAAATAGTACAAGGATGAGTTTCATCGTTTTGTCGATGTTTTGTTGATGTTGTTTAAGTCTTTTGTTATTTGCAAGAAAAAAGGAGTCAAGCGTTAACGTTAAAATATAGGACAAAATCAATCACATCAAGTGGTCAAAAATATCATACACTGATTTCAACTATTATTATCCACACTTTCCTGCAAACATACTACTCACATTAAAGAGGAAAAAAGATGGATAAAAAAATTTAGATATTTAGCATGATGTTTGTGGTGTAGTTTTATGTACGATTCCATGCTTCAGATTTTTGCAAATTTAAAAAAATTGTCACACATAAGTCATTTTAGAACCCAAATTTTTGTTTCATACTTTTTTAAAAACTGTTTTTACAGTTTTTGTTTTTAAACTTTTTATTAACCTTTTAACAGTCCCTGACGTAATATTACGTTGACTGAAAATGGTACTAAAATATCCGCGACGTAATATTATGTCGAACGACTTATGGGCTGAAAATGTCCCTGAAGTAATATTACGTCCATATATATTACAGTTTGCTTTGATGAGTTTCTGATGAAATATTACTTCTGTGTCCTTGAGGTTCGGTTTTTTCATGACATAAATCTTTTAAATTTTGGATTTTTACACCCTTTTGTTATTACTATTTTGTTATACTACTTATATAATAAGCAGCTTTTTACACCCTACAAAAAAAAAACGGCCGATTTTACAGGCACCTCATGTTCAAGTTCAGTAGCAAAGAGTAGTAAGAAGAGAGTATATACCATGCAAGAATTGCAATTTATGTATAATGATGATGGTGAGTTATCTGAACTGGCTGAGGATGGCTTTGAAAGTGAAGAAATTGTATCTGATGTTTCAGTTGGTGAAAATTAAATAGAAGAAGAAATGAAATATAAAAAGAAGTAATTCAGTCAGACTCTTCTGATACAGATATAGAAGATATAGAAACAAAAAGTACTAAAGCATTTATCCCAGAAGAGAATGCTGATCCCCCATTCAATGAAACTAGCTTGTCTTTCATTGGAATATTTGACTATAATTCAACTGTGACTTGTAAAGATCTGCTTTCTTTTTTTAACTCTTTTTTACTCAACTTTGTAAATACATTGCTGAATACAAACTAATTTATTTGCTGAGCAGGTTATAGCTGATAAAGAACCACATTCAAGAATGAAACGGTGATCACCAATTGATTTAAATGATATCAGGAGATATATTGCTATGATATTGTATCAAGGAATTATTTGGAAGCCAACATATGAATTATATTATATTGTGAATGTTTTTTTTGAAACACCGGGTATAAAACAGGTTTTTTCGTACAACCGATTCAAGCTTATTGATAAGTTTATACACTTTCTTGATAATTCTACCTTGCCACAATTGTACCTACTAGCTAGTAAGATATGGGACTATCAAAATAAAAAGTACATGGAGTATTACACTCTTGATCAGAAAATTTCAATAAACGAATCGCTTATGCTTTGGAAAGGTCGTCTCACGTGGAAGTAATGCATACGTAAAAGAGCTAGATTTGGCATTTAGACTTGCACTTTGTGTAAGTCTAGAAGTGGATATGTTTGGCCATCTGTTTTGTATACTTGGTCAGAGCTGATAAAAGCCCTGAATCCTGAGTACAAATATGTTGCGACAAAAATAGTTATGATGCTTACTTGATAAATAGTTATTACGGCTTACTTGATAAAGGTTACCTCCTTCATATTGATAATTGGTACTCATCGCTTGAACTTTTAAAACTGCTTTTGAGTAGAAATACTGATACAATTGGCACTCTCCGTAAAGACTGTAAAGGTTTACCAATTGAATTGAAAACAAAGTTGAAAAAAGATGAACAAATAGTATTGCATGAGAAAACAACAAATATTATGGTGACATGTTGGAAAGACAAAAAAGATATTTATATCATGTCTACTTGTGTAAATGATGGAGAAAAGGTAGTTATTAGAGGTGGTAAACCTAAAAACACCCCTCTAGTTATTAGTAGTTATAACATGAATAAGGGAGTGTTGATAGAAATGATCAAATGCTGACATCATAAGAAGTTGAACGTATGTGTGTGAAAAAATGGTACAAGAAAGAGTTTTGTAATTTAATGAATCAAGCTGCATTGAATGCACAAATTATATCTGTCAAAAAAAGTGGCTCGTTGAATCCATTGAAATTTTGATTAAAGATGATATCGCAAATGTTTGAAAAATATGTAGTGTGTTATTCGTAAAAATCTTGCTAGTTTAGGGGCAGACAACCCAATAAGATTGACCGGTCGCCACTTACTGAGCTATGTACCAGAAACTGATTAAAAAAAAATCCTTTTAGAAAATGTGTTGTCTGTGCCCACCATGAAAAATATATTGGTGATAAATCCAAAATTAAAGTGGTTTTTGAAAATAATAGAATTACACATTTTTTTGAAATCATTACACATTTACATTGGACACCACCAAAAATTTTTTTGAACATTAAGTACCTACAGCTCAAAAAAATAGTGGACTGTTAAAGGGCTAATCAAACAAAAAAGGCTAAAGTTTAAACCAAAGTTTAAACCAAAGAAAAAAAATACCTTCAGTATTGACATGTAATTAAAATACAAAAGTTGAAAAACAGTATACAATATTATATATAAAAAATAATGTGCAATTGTGGTGACGCATTTTGACATGTTGGCAATGACAAGTTTTTTCGACTTCATTATTACAATTGCATACTGGTTTATTGGTCTCGAAGAAAATGTTGTGGAATTTATGAACTTGGGGCATATATGGTCGTGAGTATTAAAAATAGGTCAAGGGCTTAGACGATGAATGTTAAATAAGGAATTTTATTTAGTTGATACAGGTGTTAAATTTTGAAGGTCTGATGGTAACCTGTCCGATGTTGTGACACAAAAGGGTAAGAATGTACTTGAAAAATAGTTTGAGTTTGAGGTGATATGAAATAATTTTGTTCGGTTACGAGTATTTTGTTTTGGTAGAAGCATTTTGAAAATATATTCAGGGTAATCACCATTGACAGTTTTATAAAAAAAGATTAACCTTTGGCACACGTCTTTGATGACAAAGGCTTTCAAATCCTAGTTTTTGGTAAATTTAATGCATGAGGTTAGATCCTGTAATTGCTGCATTGATTATATTGCATCATCAAATTTTTACAGTTAAGAGGCTTCATTAGAAAAAAGTTATTCCAAAAAAATTTGTCAGTCATCTTTATAAATAACATTATCAGCATGAAGTTTATGTTGTATTCTTGTTTTAATAAATCACATGAGAGAATATATGATAAAATCAGAATTTTAATTAAAGTTTTAGATTTTTAAAATCAGCACTGAGGGTATACATTTCCATTTAGATGATCACTCGCGTGTAGTACTGAAGTATGACCATAAACGTAAACAATCAGACTATATCAATGCCACATATATACAGGTTAGTTAAATTCACTTTTTGATTATAAACAAAAGACAAATTAGTAAACAAGCAATAATTAGTATACTGCAGAATAAGCTCATCTATTTATGTTCCTACTTACATACATGTTTTTATATGACTCACTAGTGACTGTTTTAAATGTCTTGCTCCTTAGTCCAAACCATTATTCATAATATATCTTTAAATTTAAAATTTTAAATATTAAGTTATACTGAAATAGAATATACCATTTTACTCACATGGCCACTGTTTGGAAATATTCTTCAGTGCTGCTTTATTTTGTTAACTGATTTTGTTCAACTGTTTTGTTTTTTGAGCTCTGGGAAAATCTTTTTTGTATATGAAATTTTATGTTTTATTTTAGTAAACCCAAATAATATGCCCAAATGCCCAAATGCTGTCATTTTGGACTTCAAATTCTTTTTTCTTTTTTTTTATTTTTTTTTTTTTTTTTTTTTTCAAAATTCTCTCACTAACTTTATTTGAAATTTTCAATGAAAATTAAAGGGCCATAAAAATCTTTTGATCCATCACCTGTTGAAAATTCACGTTGGGGTTTTTGTTCTGAAATTTTGAGATATTAGGAAATATTTTATTGAGATCTATTCAGTCTTTCTTTTTAATTTTTCCTGGAGTTCAAAGAATCATAAAGAGGATCTATTTACTCAAATGGCCATCTGTCAGAGTCTTTTTGATCCTAAAACCAACATTTTTTATTGATTTTTTTTTTTTTTTTTTTTTTTACGTTAAAAGATTACAGAGGGTATTTAAAGAATATCTATTTGTCTGATTGTGTATTAATTCTGCTTTAATTTTGTTTGATACTAAACAAATATCTCTTGCTGCATATCGACTGTCTGAAACCTTAACTTGTTCAGCATTTAGTTTAAGAAAAAATTAGGTTATGGCCAATCAGTATATTTTCTCAAAAATTTAGTTTCTGTTTTTTTAAAATTTTGAAAAATTTCTGGTTATCTCAAAAGTTTTTTTGGGAGAGAAATGGTAAAACTGGGATTTTTTTTAATGCGAATATAATTTGCCTGATTCGATTAGTCTGCGATTGGTTTTTTTTTTTTCTTTTTTTTTTCAGCCAAGGCAGGCTTATTAAATTCAGCAATTTATTCCGAGGGGTAATGTTTATGGACCTCTAGATAAAAAGTTTCCAATAATACCAATAGGGTATTTGACTATGTCTGTTTATTTAGGGCTATAACTCAAAATCAACGTTTAAGTACATTTCTAGCCAAGGTAAGAAATCTTCTTTCAGTCAATTAAATTTTATAGAACAGAAAATGTTCTCAAAAAGAAATTTTTTGATCATGCTGAATTTTTTTACAGAATTTGAACATGTCAGTGTTCTTATATTGAGTTTCTGTAATTTTGATTTTTATCATAAATGATATGCGCTGTTAAATGTGAATATGAGGATTCCTCTATTATTTTTCAGCAAGGCCAAAAAATTCCCTCTTTCGTTCCCAAATTATAGGCTTGTGTGTGAATTTTATTTGTATGTACTGCAAAGATTTTATTTTGAAAGGCTCTCTGGATGTCGGCTGTCACTCACTTAGTGGTTGCTATTAACATTTTTGCTTTAATACTCTCTTAATGAGACAGAAGTTTAATTTGGTCCCTACTCTCATGTGCTTTTAAATAAGTATAAAACTTGAGGGGCTTCTGCATGGATCCTTTGATTTCTTTAGAATTGATATTCGAAAAATAAGAGTGCAATTTAATTTAACTTGTATTTAAAATTTTGTTACATATGAAATAATGGGAATGCAGTGAACTAAATATATTACTGCATTGAGTGATTAAACAGGAGGCATGTTAATAGAACTGAGAAACAAGTTATTTTTTGCCTAAATGTGAAAGTTTTATTTTCATGATTGCGTTATGGTAATACTGCATTTATTTATAAAACCGCATTTAATAATTGTCATAACTATCATAATTAAATAATATTTTGCAGGTCCCATGGAGAATGTGGTAAATGATTTCTGGCATATGGTATACCAAGAGAACATCAAAATTATTGTTATGCTAACCAACCTTGTAGAGAACGACAAGGTTTGCTGTCTTACTACTTCAGATTATCAAATAATGCTCTACTATTTTATACAAAATGTTTATTACAAATAATCGGTTTATAGTCTAAATATATAACAAACATTTTGTCTTAACCAGCCTGAATTTGACACTAGCACTTGTTTGTTGGAAATGTTAACTTGATATCTTATTTCTAACATTAATTTTATTATTAAAACTTTGATTTTGTTCTAGTTGTAAACAAAAACATTTGTATTTAAGAAAGAAAGTCCTGTTCAATGCTTTTGCTCCAAAATGTCAAACCATTGACCTGAAACTGCTTAAAACGATACTATAAATTTGTTTTCAAACTCTGAGCAAAAAATATATGCCACTATTCACCGCCTATGCAAGTACTGTTTAAAGAATATTTTTTAAAGGACTTGCTTAAATAAATACAAAGTGTCCAACTTCTGGCCAAAATATTACCTTTTCGTGTATTTCTCAGAAATTTTTCTTTAAATTTATTTTTATAATTTGATAAGTATTTTCTATTCATTCTTTTTTTTTTTTTTTTTTTTTTTTTTTTTTTTTTTGCATTTAGAACAAATGTTTTCAGTACTGGCCAAATGAAGGATCTATAAAGTACGGAACTATTACAGTTACTGTTGGTACAATTGATAAAACTGCTGACTATGTCATTCGGTTGTTTCAAATAAAGAAAGCTAACGTGAGATTTTTCAATTTTGCGTTACTCTTTTATGAAGAGGAATTTAAAATCATCCAATTTTATATAAAGACTGTATAATTTTTTATATTCCTTTAAAGTAAATGCTGTTCTCACAGTGATTTTCAGAAATATGAAATAAATAGAATTTGAATTTTTTATTTTTATTGTACACACACACAGGTAATTAAGATAGCTTAATTCGCTTTAACCGCTCTGTTTTTCCGTAATGTGATTATCGGTTTATTGTTTTCTATAACAAATTAGCATGAAGGTATCACTTAATGAAGAACTGAGATATTTCTGAAATGTTTTGTCAGTCCTAAATTTAGAGTTAGCTTGCTGCTTTTTTAACACAATTTGCTTTTACAAGAAATCCCAAGGTCAAAGTTCTCTTATGTGTGCTTTTTTAGAGTGCTAAAAAGTTAATTGACTTTAAATTAGTTTAATCAAATCAGCAATAATATACTTGTGTCCAGTAAATATGGTGCCACATTTGATCTCAGAGAGAGAAAAGCAGTAGCAATTATTAACTAGGGATGATTTAACAAAGTTCAAAGATAAATATCACGAAACTTTAAACCTCATTGGTTTAATTAAATGTTCGAGATACTTGAGTAGTTAACCTTAAGCGACCGGCCTAGGTAAGCATCTTGCAGATAAGACATTTAGACAAAATATTTTAAAAATTACAGTGAGGTGGAATAATTGTAAAAGAAAGCTAATTCTTTAATTAAAAGTTAAGAAAATATAAGAAGGCATATGTTAAGTTTCAATTTAATATACAGGTTTCTTCAAAAATCTTAAAAACATAGTATTTGATTGAAAATTTTTGCAGAAAAAATAACTTCAATCAGTGCACTAATGCAGCATACCTATTTTCCCAAATCATAAAAAAACTAAAAATTAACACATTTTAAATTTACGGGTTTCCCTGATTGAACATTTTTTCGCCAAAATTTACTGTGACAACTTGAATATTTTTAGAAGCAAGGCTCATTTATTTAGGACGCTAAATAATAACACCTAAAACACATTCTATTATGGTTTTTTTTTTAAATCCGCACAGAAAGTACCTCAATTAAATATGCTATGCCAAAATTGTCCTTTCAATTATTATTTTATATCCTAAAACACAAATTATTTTGGTTCTCTTTTTGGTTTTTTCTGAAAAATAACTTGATGAGAATTTAAGTTATTATGATACAGCCTGTAAAATGAATGATGGGTTTTAAATAAAAAACCAAACGTGTTGATTACTGCTAATATGCTTAATTAGGAATTCAGTTTAAATGTGGTAATTTAAAAGCTGAATCTTATATACTTTTGGCCTGAACACAGTTTTAATCATCCGTTTCTTTTGAATAAATGGTATTTCTCTATTTTCTTATTCTAGTCTTCGGAACACGAGGAAGTCCGAACTGTTCGGCAATTTCACTTTGTTTCTTGGCCAGATCATGGTGTTCCAGATTACCCGACTGCGCTCTTATCTCTACGAAGAAGAGTAAGGCGTTATTACACAGGAGATTCTCCGATGCTAGTTCACTGCAGGTAAATAATGGGGTTTAGTTTATTTTAATTTTGTGAATTTTCATATGGTTCCCCAACGTTTTGAATGTTTCAAAACTCTTGTGTCGAGAGGTGGGAAGGTTTCGTATATTTATATGATAAAAGTATATTCTATGCAGTTAAGCTTGAATATCTGCTATATAAATTTTTCTGATGTCTAATAATATTTAATTCTAGGAGTAAACTATAAAATGTACATCGTGTTTTAAGAAAAAAAATTTCAAGTCACGGGGATTAATAAGTATTATAAATGGAAGCAAAAATAACGATTTTTTTAAGATTTTGCTACAATTTAGCAATAAAAACCAAGTGATACTTATATTTTTAAAATAATATTTTTATATTTAAATTCTAGCATGCTAGATTAATTTAAAAACTATTACATCAATTTTTAACTTTTCGGGGGTAAAATACAATGAAATGTAATGGTTTTTGGTCAAAAACTGAATTTACTTGAAGTCTTAATCTTGATGTCAAACCAAAGAGTTTATTTATTGTATTTTTCACTTAATAGATTGATTTTTTATATTTTTTTTGAAATTAATTTTACAAAATAGCTGTTTAACAATTAATTAGCAGTGTTACACACGCAAATACTAATACCTTAGTCTTCTTCATCTGAATTTTCATCAGTAGCTTTATCATCATCTAAATAATTCCCATTGTTCGTGTTTGGGTTGGAACAGTCATATGTACGGCAGGCATCATTATTCCGAAGGCTGGGATATTTTGTTGCTTTTCGATCCCTGGAGGAACTGCAACTGCAGGAAAGAAAGTTGACTATCTCTTCAGGAGCTGGTCCAACTGAATTCCATTTTTTTTGGGTTTGGTCACCATCAAATCTTTTCCTACCAAAACCGTTGAGAGCTTTGAGTTTGCGGGTCTTGTTACAATGCTCGTCTCCAAACAGCTGCTTGATAATTTGCCATTTTAATATGATTTTTTAAGATATCTCTACGTGTAGGCACTTCACATTGATTTTTCTTTCATTCTCACAATACATATAATACCTTAACATGATAAATTATACGGATACATTTTATAATAGGCTCAATAAAGTAGCTAATGCTAAAACAACTGTATTGCCTATGAAATTAAAAAGTTTATATGCTAGACTGTTGATCTCACCATGTGTACAAGCTTAACCCATTGTGGTGCGAACTGGATTTTCTAAATGCGGTATCAGACAAAGCTTCTTTTTTTTTAAACTTAAGCTGACTTTTACAAAATTGATCATAACTTTTGATATATTTGTTGTAACTCAATGAGGGCTTGATTTGACACCTGTATCTTGTAGAATTATTTTATGAAAAAAAAAAAGACCCTTTGACCAAAACATCAAACAAATATTTTTTTTTTTAAAGAAAAACTTTACATTCCAGTATTCTAATTATTTTATCTTTCTCTTTTTCACTAAAATTATGAAAAATTACAACAAATGATAAATAAAGTCGGACAGACATTTAGTGTTCTACTTATAAATTATGTTTGAAACATATCCAATTATCCAATTATCCAATTATCTAAGAGCATTTCTGAATAAATTCAAAATCTCAAAAAGTTAGAGTGGAATGTTGCCATTGTTTTTTCTAATTCAAAACATGTATTGATTTTTAAATTAATTACACTATAATAATTAGTATTCTACTCATAAATTATCTTTGAAACATATTGTCCAATCATCTAACAACGTTTTTGGCTAAATTAGCACTAAACTTATTGCGCCCATCAGTAATGGCCTAGGGAACAATAATATGAATTATCCCGTCTATAGATGCAGTTTGCTTTTGGATGGGATTTGTCTTTTTTTCACTACATCTCTATCCCATCTATATTCTAGACTATCGACTAATTAATCATTTGTTTTCCAGTTAGACTTAAGCTGAGCAAATAAAGTTTCAATGAATCTTTGATCCTTTAGCAGGAGCTTCAATTGATGTATTTTACCTTTTCTTTAAAACAAACTTACACTATCACATCCTGCAAATGTATGAAGACTCAAAATGGCATTGCTATTTGTGTTATATCATTTACCTTGAACTTCCTTTCTAGATTTTTGAGGATCCGTTTAATTGGTATAACGTGTGTTTTGTTTTTCACTCAAGTTTTATTGAATATGTCTGAATGAATTTGATCAGTGTAAACCATTGCAAGAACTGCAACATTGTTATCAGTTGTATAAATTACGATTTTGTTCTTCGCTTGTATGTTTTGCATGTAAGAATATGGTTATGTCAGTCTCTTCCTGAATAGAGTATAGCTCAGTAATTTCCTCTTCACCATTGAGTCGTATAAATTTCTGACCACATGTTACACATGTTTGTTTGTTGATGGTTTTCTTCTTCTATTGAAGAGCCAAGAACTTTATCAAGTCCATTTTGCTACTACTGTCACTCTTTTACAGGATACATGTATATTATAATACATGTATTATAACTTCTTCTTTGCCTTTCACTATTCTTTATGGAGTTTTCAACGTAGAAGTCGAATTTTATTGCATTATCGAACAATGCAATTTTTTTTTTTTTTTTTTTTTTGACCAATGCCATTCTATCAATGATAATACATGATGGTACAGTTAATTGGCCTATGTAAATTGGGTCTTATTGCTCCAAACGATTCTGTTAATGCGTTAATGTAGTGGGCTCAAGGGATACTCAAAAGACTTTTTTAAAGTCAAAGTCTCTTGTTTGTGATATCATAGATATTTTACCAAGCACATTTTCTTTATTAGGTTATAATTGAAGTTTCTTAAGTGACTAAGCGCTTTTCAATAAGTTCTTCCATCTTTGATGATCCAAGTTCATAAGCTTTAACGAGGTCTTCACAAATCTTATCATAAGAAGTTATCCCACTTGATAAACTTATAAGGTTTGTTTCTTCTACTGGGTTGATAAGAGTAGTTGTAATTAGCTCCATTACAGCTTGTACGTCTTCTAAATCTCGGTTGATTAGTTTTTGTTGAAGATCTAAATGAGCCAATTTTGTAGCTTTTAAGCTCAGAAATTGATGCATGTACTGACGTGCTAATGCTCTGAATGGTGCGGTGATTGTCCATCGGTACACAGCATTCTGATTGGTGATAAACCCTATTACGCAAAAGGGAGCTATGAGTATTTTATACACACCAATACCTTAAAATTTGTTTTTTCTCTTCGTAAATCTTGAACAGAAAAGTGGCGAAGTCACTATTATCAAACGTAATTGGAGATTTAATTTGGCTGATACAGGGTTAAAAATTTTGTGGGAGTTAATTTCGCAGATGCTTGACAAAAACTTGACTTCAGGGTTGTTATTTTGCAGATAACCCTAATAACCATATAGATGTATAAAATAAAGTAAACATTCAGGTTTCCATTAACAATCTCTAGACACAAAGGAATGAATAAGCATGTGAGTAATTGTAAAATACAAAATACACAGGCCAGTGGGACAAAATATTCAGAGCTGGAATTATATGTTAAACATTAAAAGTGTCGTTAGGTGTGGGAGAAGGAATGGGCTAAAGCCGACTTCTAACCCCAAATCACTAACTGAAAAGACCTGTTGTTCCTCCTGGTGTTTTTGTGTCTCAATTAATTGTTGTTTTGAAAACTTTATCAGATTCTAGTTTGCCAAATAGGTTATCTTTCGACACTTGAGGAATTTTATCTAACAAAATCATAGTAAAAATTCTGATGATTTTCCTCCAAATTAACTATATCCATAAAATGTGTAGTGTCATACCTTGCATGATTTTGTCTGTCATAGGCAAGTACCCATGGAAGAATTGACTCAACATATAGTATCCAGTCTCCAGTTCGTTTAGCATATAGAATGCATAACATTGATTCAATCATATCAAGAAAGCTTTTAATAAAACTTCCCATAGTAGGAATTAAACTCTGGTGAGTTTGTCAGCTTCACGGCTGAATATAGACATGTAAGGCGGAGACTCTTCACCTATAAAAATTAAATTAGTTTCATATTATTGTGATATATTTAAGTCATGTATAGTGATATTATTTTGGTAACGTTATATCTCTGATACGAGACCTTGAGGTAGATGAATGGGGTAGAGATTTTCAGGCATTCTCTTTGGATATCACGTTTAATCTTCACTTGAAGCCTGGACACTTTAAATTCAAAGGGCACAAAAATGAATTCAAATTAGCTGAATCTTGCAAAAGCTATTTTACTGTATGATTAAATTTTAAAAAATATAGCATACATACCTTCATCTAATTCAAATTTCAAAAAGATGATATGCCACAAGGCTTCCTACAATGTCTTATATGCTTTAACAGCACGATTGTACTGTTTTCCATGCAAGACAACATCTATCGATCCTTCTGCAACAGTTTGACCCTTAATAAATATATCCCTCATCCCAGAATTCCCAAATCCTGTTCCCAAAATCCCAAGAAAAATTAACAATATATGGAAAGTTCACATCATCAAAAACAAATCTTTAAACTTCTCGGTTTCTTTTAACTTTATTTCCATCACTTTTGCATATATTGCTTGATCATGTACACAAATTTGTATATTATATGTTCTAAGTAGCTATAAAGAAAAAGTCCTTCATTTGAGAAATATCCAATCGAGTAAAACAATGAAAATCAAGAAAGTCCTTAATAAAATTAAATATTTAACAACTTTTACTCATAGTACAAAAAATACATTTAAATTTGAATGTTACCTTAAAAAGTGATTATTTAAAGTTTGATTATATAACAAAGGTGGACAACGCGTGAGAGTTCAAACCTGTCATATAAAGTGTTTTTATTAATTTAAATATATTTTTTAAGTTCTTTCCAGAAGAGATTGTGGATTTACTCCAAGAGTTAAGACAAACCAATCTTTGGTGACAAAAACTAAAGTACTTTTGACCAAATTCAGAATTATCTCTGAAAATTTAGTTTTCAGAAAAAAAATAGTGATATATGATATTATATATAATTTATCCATGGAAAAGTTAAAGACACCTGCAATTGTTTTAAAATAAGTGTGAACTGATATGGTTTACAATTTATATAAAAATCTTTAAATGTGAAATGGTTTTTATTGTTAAATGGTAAGAAAATTTTCAAAAATGCATTATTTTTGCCAAAAATCTTCCATTTTTAATAATTTTAATAACCCCTGACATAAAATTATTATTCAAAAAACATGATTTCTATTTTATCTTAGTTCATTAACACCTGGTATTTACTATTTTTAATGAGGTAAAGCTTTATTTACAAGATAAAGTGATAAGCAGCATTTTTATGGTTTTATGTTACAGGATTTTACTTGATTAGTAGTAGGAGCCCAAAACTGTGAAAAGCTGATGTTCGAGACCTTTTTACACTCCATTCCTTAAACTAGATATATAGCTGAGATTGAAAAACATTACTAGCATTTATCCCCTTGTCTGTGCCAGAAGCCCACTATTCAGGCCTTTAGCTCATGTACTAATACGGGCTATTAGAAAAAATATATTTATTTAAAAAATGTAGAAATATTTAGCTGATAACAAAGAAGTTTTTATCTGAAGTTAGATAATAAATATTCACATGCTTAAAATGAAAAAACCTGTCTTTAAATAAAAAAAAAAAATTATTGTTAGAATTAGCTTAAGTCAAGACTTCAATTTCCCTTATTTATAAAGCTAGTCAATTTTTAAATCTCAAATTTTGTAGATAAATTAACAATTATTTCCATATTTTCATAATTGCATTTTTTTGTTTTTTGTGTATGTTCAAATCAAATTTTGCAAGATGTTAGGGGACCACTAGTGGTTAAGATTTGATCTTAGAAAATCAAACCTAATGGTATCTCTTCGATAAGATTAGATAATCCACAGGTTAATGTCATATATTATTTAAGTTTAAAATATTGTAATAGAGATTGATAAAAAAGGTATAATAGATTCAACTACTTCATTTGATGTAATGGTTTTACCTACTGCAAGCTCTAAGAATAGCTTATTTTGTTATTTTTTGGTATATAGTAAAATTTCCAATGGTTATATTTACTAAAGATTTTTCTTTACATTAGTGGAGCACATCTGCTTTAAATTTCAAAAATCAAAAGCCTTCTTCTGTAAATGTTTGAAGCTTAAAGCAATAAAAAAAATCGTATGAATATTTTGGCTCTTATCAAACTATAAGGTGTTGTTAATTACACCTGTTGCCTCATCTGTTATATAACTTTTTCCCTTTGGAGCTTTAAATCTAATTCTCTTATAATTAATCTTCGTGAAGCGCAAGCAGTAGGATTTATGTTCTTTGTTTTGATGGCGATTCATCATATCTATAAAAGATTTTAAAGGATTAAGCTTCTTTTGTCTTTTAATGCTCATTCTGACTTCTAGCAGTAACAGTGATATTTTTTTACTCTATGTAATTTTTTTTCTTCAGCGCTGGTGTTGGCCGTACTGGTTGTTTTATTTTGATTGACAGCATGTTGGAACAAATTGATGGTGAACGATCTGTGGATATTTTGAATTATTTGCAATACCTTCGAAGTCGGAGAATTAACATGGTTCAAAATCAGGTTTGTAACTTGTTTGTTTCAGGTTTCTTATTTTACACAACTTAAAGTTGATCATTTGATAATAGATTGATAATAAAAAAAATAAAATTTGAAAATATATAAAAATAATATATTATTTTATATTATTTCAACAGGATTTTGTTAAAGATTTACCAATTATTCAAATTAATAAATGTATCCTTTGGCCTTGAATTTTTTTAGAAATTTTTATTTTAAATTACACTGAGATTTTAAAGATCCATATTTGTACTTGGTAGCTATTTTAGTTTTAATTGAATTCAACTAATCTCAATATATATTGCTGTTTGGAAACTAAGTTTTGGATTCATATTCCATGTGAAGTGCTTGATTTAGTTTAGCTTTGACTCGTATAATTATCTGTCAGAAATAACACTCTTTCTAATAGGTTTTCTATTAGGTTTTCGAAAAGTTTCTTGCTGAGGTTTGAATTTTTCAAAGCTCAGATGGGAAAGGTTGTATCCAAAAATGTGAATTACTTTACTCTAAAATTTCCACTGAGTATATTTCCTAAAGGTTTTTCTTTACATTATTAAGTTAGTGGAGTCTATCTGCTTCAAATTTCAAATCAAACGGCTTCTTCTGTTACTAAAAGCAATAAAACTAGTTTCAGGGCTGTTACAATATTATAAAGTTAAAGGTTTTTAGAATGACGTAGTTTGTTGGTAGAAAATACTTATTTTTAGGGGGTGGCCCAAAAAAATTGATATGGATTTTCTTTCAGACGATAATTTTTTACAGGTCAAGAAACATGCTGATTCCCACTACATGCAATATTAGAAAGTTTTTTAGATATGACCTATTTTGTTGGTAGAAAATACTTATTTTTATGGAGTGCCCTAAAAAAATCGTTATGGATTTTCTATCAGATGGTAAATTTTACAGGTCTAGAAATAAATTAATATAATTAATATAAATTTATTTTTAAGGACCAATACATTTTTGGACATGAAGCAATATTAGAATATATTATGTTTGGCAACACCGAGATATTTTTGGATGATTTGGATAAACGAACACGTCAGTTAATGAAGAGCTCTGGAATGGCAGATGAGTTTTCGGTATGCGTTATATATTATTATCTACATTTTAGAATTACTGAAAGAATCTAGATTATTTACGAATTTTTTTCTAGTAGAAAACCGTATATTTCTGACCAAATGGCTCCAGTTTTTATATTATAGATTATGATTCCTGAATTCAATTTTTCTTTATTGAAATTTGAGTGCTTTTTAACATAAAAGACCATAGTGACTGGGCTTAGGGTGATTTTGTTTGGTAACAGGGTATTAGAGTAATATGTTACCTGAGTTTAATTAATGTACAATACAAACTTAGATGCAAAAGATTTTTTGGAAAATCACACCTTTATTATTTTTATCAAAATACACAGCAATTTTTTCTTTGGCGTAGGTTCCAACAGTAATTTAAAAATTGCTTAGTTATGTTCAAACGTTAGCTTGTATGTAATCAGTATGCAATCATCGGCCATCTATCCATATTCGTCATGAATAATCTGCACCAGAAGGGACTGACATTGCTTACAATTTTAAGCTATGGTAAATTACATGTAGTACTTGTTTACTCCAGGTTATAATATTGTAATGTTAAACATCTGCTAATGACTTTGTGAAATTTTGAGGAATATATTATGATAAAAATTCTAGACCCAGTTTGATTATTGAGGTTCAGTAATCTACAGAACCATTAATCTCATACCCACATAGCGACAGAATTTTTTTTTCTCAAAGTTTTTAATTTTTAGAAAACGCTTTGAATAAAAAATTCATAGATCAATGATTCTTCAATTATTTTTTGATCTTATTTGATGTTAGAATATTTTGAACTACATGGCCCCCTGTTGAAAATTCCCTAATAACTATTGCTTAAAAAAAAAAGCTTTTTGAAAAATTTTCATTTTTCAAAAAAAAAAAAAAAAAAGGAACTTCAAATTTTGTTTTTATTTTTCTGTAACAATTAAAAGACATTTTTTTGACCTATATGCTTACCTGCCACAAACCGGTTCCTAGTAACAGTATCTATCAGCAGTCACTTTTTAAAGGAAATTTTGCATGTGTGTTTATTGAAAAAAAATATATTTGATTTTAAATTTAGCATCATATCAGAATAACATATTTCTCTTCTTTTGATGTTTATGGCCACTTTCTTAAAATTATGTTATTTTATGCAATGGGTCTTAAAAAAGGGACCCATAGAATGTCGACCATTAGCTCGATTAGTCAACTGTTAGTCTAGTTATTTTGTTATTGGGCCCAAGTATAGTAATTCTAAATGTAAAAAACAACGCTTTTGAGTTTTTCTCGAAGTTTGCTTATTATTATTATTATTATTATCATCATTTTACAAGAGAGTAAGTTCTGATTCTTCAGTTAGAATTTTTATGTTTATGATAGATTTTTTATTTTATTATTTTTTTCTTTTTCAAAACTTTTATTGGTAAAGTAATTTTGGAAGTCCATAATTGTGTACTTATTTTTTATATTATTCATGTAAATTTTTAGACATTGATTGTACGTATTCCTTCAAAAAATTAGTTTCACTAACTTTTTCACAATCAAGTTGCTATGAATAACAATTTTTTTTTTCTGTGGAAAATTCATTGTATTTCCTGTAAATATAGATTTTTATTTTAGGTGTTGAGTCGTAGCACACAAGCAGATTCCCATGAGAGCAACATTTACAAAGTTTTATTGAGAGAGGGAAAATTTATAAATGCATATTACATTGATGTAAGTAGAAAATTTTATAAGTATAAGAAGAATAATCAAACAAATTATTTATCAAATTATCTATATTATATAAAAAGACTAAGTAACTCCAATCTCTGATTTTGCCGAATCTGATTTGCTTTTTAATAATATTTCTTTGCCTATAACCTAATTGTTTGTTACAGCAAAACGGTAAGCTAATAATTACTGAGATCTGGCGGGTAACAAGAGCAGCAAATGTTGTCAGTAGGGCACAACTTTTTTTAATATTTTCAAAAATCGGTATTTATCCAATTCTCGTTTTATTGGAAAGTTTTTAGACGATTGCCATTTATAGGCTTTTCTCTAAACAAAACACAAAATGTAGAAAGAAACCAAACTAATTAGTATATGAATAATTATATATCCATACTGACTATTTATTGTGAGCTTTGTTTAGAACTTCAATCAAAATCTTATAAAATGAAGAGAAATCTCAACCTTTTTTTAAATTTATTAGT
This sequence comes from Euphysa ruthae, assembly GCA_035046665.1. Classification (NCBI taxonomy): domain Eukaryota; kingdom Metazoa; phylum Cnidaria; class Hydrozoa; order Anthoathecata; family Corymorphidae; genus Euphysa; species Euphysa ruthae. The sequence goes on from JAUZNK010026086.1 coordinate 19,580, forward strand.
TACAATGTAAGTTTAACCCATAGAATAAAGATACATAGAGCTTGCAAGAAAATGCTATAGAGAGAGAGAGAGAATGTTATATTTAACGTGGGGAACCAACAAATTGCCGAGACAATATTTCCAGATGGGCCCACG
>JAUZNK010026097.1:0-36456 GCA_035046665.1 Euphysa ruthae
TATATATATATAGTTTTTTAGTGTATACTAATAAAGGTTGTTAATCTCACAAATGTTTTTGCACAAGAAAGGAAAAAAATCACTGTAACGGATTATCTTTATAACACTTTTTAGACTCTATTTAAGCATTGGTTAATCACAAGTCAGCTAATAACCGCTGATGATAAAACCAAACGACGAGTTGAAGGAAAATATGTTTGTTTGACTATAAAAATGAGATAAAATTGATATCACGAGCATCACTGATTTTATAACCGACGATTTCAAATTTCTCTTTAAGGCAAAAGGAAAGCTTTTAATAAATACAGCTTTAAGATGGTACTCGATTGTTGTCTAACTTTAGTTATGGTCATTGAGAATCTTCATTTAAGTTGAATTTTAAATCATGAAAGTGACTAATTTCATATCTCCATCAATTACTCTTTGAAGACATAATCTTCAAAAAACTTCAAAGATCTCTTTTATATTTTTGCAAATTTGACATCGATATTTATTAATCAGAACAATAAAGTTATCGTTAAAACAGAGATCTATATCAATTTTAACTAATTTGGCTAGTGAATCTAAAATAAAAATTCACAAACTTTCGTTTAGTTCTTGAATAATAGTTAAGTTTTCCTGCAACGCCTTTTTATTCCAAAATTCTTGCTCCTAGTTTTATGCTCTTAATGCAAATTTTATTTCGCCATTAAAAATTATTTTTGAAATTTATGTATAAACTTTTTTGATCAAATACAATAATTTTTTTTTTTTTTTCTTTTGTTACTTTTATATTTAAAAACCAATAAATCTTACGTCTTAAAAAGGGAAACTCTCTCATTAAAACTTTATAGAAAAAAAAAAAAAAACACCTGTATAGCTAATTTTTTGAAAAATTACCTTACCAAGAATAATTTTTTCGTATTGTTATCGTTTTAATCCATCCATATCAAAATGTTATTTTGATTGTTAAAAAAAAAATAAATATGAAGCCAAAAGTGGAAAATAGGAAGAAAAACATTAATTAGATTAGTAAAACAAAGAAAGACGACGAAAATTCATTAAATGTAGCCAAGGTAAATAAACATACGCATGCGCTTTCAAACTAAAATTGTGAATGGACACACTCAAAGCAGCCCACAGCAAATTTTGGCTAATACATTTTCAATCGTTTCCCATCAATAACTGCGTCTATAGCTCTGCCTTGCATTGGTCAGTGGCGAAGAAATATTTATTTAGAGAGACTATAGTCGCTCTGGAAATACTTATGGCCGGAATTCCTACTTTATAAGCAACATGTAAAAAATCAAATTTTGAAAAATTATTTTTTTCAAGATATTTTTGCTGGTGACCTTAACCGCAAGAATTATACCATGAATTCATTCTTTGTCACCCAATAAAACACAAGAAATTAATACTCGAGTTTTTTAAAAGTTTTTTATTTGAGCAAAAGCAAAGTTTTTAAATTTTCCACAGAAAAACTGTACATAAAAGCCTGTTCTTCCATTGAATATTTGGAAAGCATCCACATTGTTGATTTGCAAGAAAGGAAAATCACTTATGTAGTAAAGTTTGCTTCCCAGAAGGATGTAATTCGGTTTTTTAAGGAGCTTTATGAAAGCAACTGAGGAATATATCGAGTAGAAAATAATATTACATGAGTTCATTTTAAATATACTTAAATTGAACGATTTACAAGAAATGTCCCACCAGCAGTTCACGTGCATCTTCTATGATAAGTTGGATTAAAGATTAATGATAAGATTCATAATTTAGGATTATATCTATTTTGAGAAGTAAAAGTTGATAGCCCTAATTGAGAATTATAGTAGGAGCAGATTTAAAATTGTTTAACAACAAGTTATAGGCGTAATGAAAATAAATATATACTTTATTTGGGAATATTTGTAGGTGTTCTTGGTAGAATTAAAATAGATTCTTTCCAATAATCATTTGTTGGTGTCCACACCATATTGTGTATTAAAGAGTGTGAATGGCGTGTTACTTCTTAATTCTTTATAGTTAGAGTCCTTTCTCCTGTTCTGTTCATTAAACCTGTTAATAATAACTTTACATAGTTGCCTATAAAAATCAATAGCACAAATTGCTTGTCAAAAATAAAAATATACCTTAAAATAAAAAAAAGGAGCCAAACCCAGGGTCTGCAAAAACTACAACCGAGAATTTACTTATTTGTTTTTCTACTTTCCATACAAACAATATACAATATATGAAACGATTAACAGGCACTAATTTTCATATAGGATACAAATATATTTATCTTAGCTTTTATGTATTTATGTAGCAATTACCACATCATTATTAGAAGAACTTGTTAAGGTTGTACCACCCTGCTTTCGTTTAAAAAAAATATCACTTCCTGGTAAAATATGTAAAGGCATACGTCTCAACCGTATTTTCCTTGATGCTAGAACAAATAATGTACGTTATATTTGAAATTTTCAATATCCATCGAAGAAATTTCCAAATATTTTTATCGAAATTACTTGGAGTCCTAAAACAAAACATTTATAAAGAATTTAAAATTTTTTGTGTTATAAATTGTGAAAAATGTAAAATCTTTCCCATCAAACTCTCTGTGATTACTGAAAGATAGCTTGTTTGTTGTTATCAGAAAGATACTTTTTAGATTTTCGTTTGTAAGGTTGATTCTCTGAATGTTTCTTATGGCGTGTATTTGCTATAGTATTTCTGAAATTTTTATCAACCTCCCCTGGAGATTTACAACGCGGCTCATTGCTTATCTCACTACAAACTTCAGCAGAATTTTGGGTGCTGCTGCAATTTCCATAACTTAAATCAAGAGAAGGCTGCTGATGAGATATTTTGGACGTCTTCTTGACACTTTTTTCGCCAAGAAATTCGTCTTTGGAAGGGTTAGCAGAAGAAATTTGAAGTAACGAATGTCTATGTTCCATTACTTTATCAGGGCGTAGTTGAGGGGAAGGTAATTCTGGCACCGGTTGTCTCCAAAGTTCGTAATATAGTCCGTCTAAAGGTGGTGTATAATGCAACGTATTGCTATGTTCTGTGGCCTCAGCAAGTCGCATTTCAGTAGAAGGTAGTTCTTGTGGCAAGGTTTCCAACCATAACATATGACCTCCTGAAACTATTACTCGGTTGATCTCAATATGTTCCATTTTATTCACACATGTAATAATTTTAAAAAATTCGTATAATGATTCAGGAACATTTCAGGTTTTAATTATTAATTTAAATTTTACATATTTACCGTACATAAATGCATATCATTTTAAAGTTATCTAAAGTTATCTGAGTTAACTAAAGTTATCTAAAGTTATCTAAAGTTATCTAAGTTCGGAAAGGATTACTTGCTATAGATATCTTTTAAATATGCTATAGCAATCTTTTAATCCTACAAATTAGAAATATTTGAAAGTTATATTAAGCTAAATATGTAGATATTTTCCAGTTTCTATTTTAAACATATATATATAGTTTTACTTTCAATACATTGATAAATCTGTTTTCTTTTCTGCGGTAAACATCAAGCAGGACAATACTTCCATTCCTTTCCCGTAACCCTGGTTGCCTGCATTCCAAAGTACAATTACCTTGCATAAATTTCGCTTGTCTGCCTTTAAGAAATAAAATATTGTTTTTGCAAATTTTCCAGACTTTCCAAGGGTAAGATTTTCTTTCTCTACTCGAAACACAGCAACAGCGTGTTTGCCTATTTAATTGCTTGGTTCCACGGCTGTGTCTAGATCGCCTCCAATACAGGGAGTTCAAGCTGATTTTTAGATGTAAAATTCCATGATAAATGTCTTTATATCATATGATGTTATCAAGAAAACTGGGAGTTGGCTGCATTTTTGCATATTTTCAACTGTTATTTCATCTACATCCATTTATATTTTATGTTTATATTCATTTTATGTTTCAATGAAGGAATTACATTGTTTTCACGTTGGATGAAATGAAGTTCGATTTCTTTTCTCGATTTTTGACGGAGCAAATGACGGCTCTATGACTGAAACTACTTTACCGACAATTCCGCCCCGTTTTGCCGTTAAAGATATTTTTAATGCAGATGAATTTGGTCTAGTTTATCAGTTTTATCAAGACATTGCATTTGAAAGGAAAAAGGGGGAACAGGGGCTGCTATAATTTTGAGTGAGAAGACCTACGGCCTTCGTGGTGCCTCCCAAGGCCTAGTGTAGTTTTATCCCCGAAGTGGAAGAGCTTAAGGCCCTCGTGGCTTCTTCTTCGTGTGCACAAATTTACAGCAAAATAAAAACTTATATTCCAATGAAACACAAATTTTTATTGCGGAGATATACTTTTGGGAATTATTAATCTCAGCAAAATTCTTATTACGGAGATATATAATTTACATCTTCACTCTCCCCACTATTCGCAGCTCCTGGCTGTTTTTATTTAAAAAAAGGATTTAAAAGTTTAAAATGTTAGCATATGTTGATATAGCTTAGTGTGCCAATGCGTCTGTTTAAGACACTAGTCACTTCGGTGATGAGTTCGAATCTCCCCAAAAAAATGTTCCGTCAATATTTCCATGTTATAGTCACTATCTGTGCAGCCCCATAAAAGCGTCAATAGAGAGAGATATAAGCCCTCTTTATTTTGTCGTTGTAAAGGTTAAGTGTTTTTTTCAGATCCTTACTCACCGTGTTCTCCTTTGGAACCAGGAGCACCGGAAAGTCCACGTTCACCACATTCTCCTTTAGAACCAAGAACTGTGGAAGGCCCACGCTCACATCGTTCTCCTTTAAGACCAGATCACCGCCAGTTCCACGCTTACAGGGTTTTCCTTAACGACCAAAAGGGCCTAGTTCTCCCTTAGACGCGATAAGCCCAGTTGGGCCGTGTTTGTTTACAGTGCCATCGGGCTCAATATCATGTCCAAACAAGCTCAGCATTTCTAATATCTTTGCTGCGTTTTGGTATATGAGACCCCATTGTCCGCATCTAAATTGCAAACTTGGATCGACATAATGTGCGTGAAATAGATAAACTATTAGGGGTGAGTTTTTGTTCATCGGTCCTTATATACCTCCTTAAAGCAATCTGTAGCACAGGGTGTAATTTTATCACCTAAGCTGTGGAATGCTCTTTTATCGGTTGGAAACCTAAAGAGACACATGTAGTCTATTTGTAAACTCAGGCGCCTTGCATCTTCACTTCCACAGCACCAATGAGATACGAGCATGAGTGTAGTGCTGTCGTGATAACTTCCATTCCTTATCAGGTGGTCAAAATAATTCGACCTCTCTGTCTCTTTTATCAGAATGAGAATGCTCTTCTTTTTCTGATCAAAGTCGATTGGCTTTTTGGGAATAGCAGTTTAAATAGTAACCTGGGGGCTTTTAGCTTTGAACGCGGTTATGATTTTGCAAAACGCTGGTTGGTCGGGGCAGTAAGCAAGGTATAGCGCTTCATAATGTAACTGTGAGTTGATTAGTACGTCCTGGATAAACGTTGTCTTTCCGCACATTGTCGGTCCACATATGAGAATCCTCGCTGGATGCATTGGTAAGCAAGTATCTAGCATCCTGAATTCCATTTAAACGTTATTTGTATGTAATATTATGTATACCTTAACATATTGGGTTTAAATGAGTAGCAAAGCATTGAAAAAGACACGTGTTCTCAAGGACGATGATCTCGCACATTTAATGGAAGCAACAATTAACAACTGTGCTGAATCATACACACAAACACATCCAACCAGACCAAATATAGACGATCCCAAGAAAAGCGAAAAATGCAGCACTTCACCGTGAGTTTGCTTAGGAGAAACGAGAAAGGGAGAGAGAAGCAATTGATCGTCAGTTACCCCTAGAGGAGCAATTGGCTACACTAGGTGAAAACGATTTTATTAGCTCACTTCATAACTTCAAACTTGAAACAAGAAGCCGACATTGCAGGCAGAACATGCATTAACCAATAGATCTATAGGTTACGATATAGCACAGCATGTGTTTGGTCCGTGACCTTCCACACGTGAAATGAAGAGGCTCGTCGATTTAGCTTAAGTTGCAAGGTAGCGATGTTAGGTCTAACGAGCGCGGTGGAATTGAAATTGACGTTTACCCAATTCAAGATAGCAAAATCGTCACATCTGTCCGCTATTTAGTAAAGGCTTGCGAAGTTCCAAAGGGCAGGTTCTAACTGGAACCAAAAAGCTCGGCACGGCAGCAAGGAGTAGCCTCTTCGAAGTTTCCCCACAGCATTCAACCATTGTTAGGGGGTCAAACGTGTAGATCAAAAGGATCAATATTACGAACTCTTAGAATGCTGTCGACGCCACCAATAAAAATTCAGTGATATTTTGATGCACTATCATCCGACAAAAAAGTTGATGCACAAAATTTAGATTAACACCTGACCTTGAGAGATAGTGACGAAACACAGCCAAAGGGAGGCGCTATTAAGTTACTAAACCAAGCCATAGACCACGCTGAGCAAGGAAGTCATGCCGAGGCATGGGATTATTTAAAAAAAACAAGACAACTTCGAGATCCATGCAAAAATTGAAAGAAGTAGAGAACTATTTCGGTTCTGTTAAAGATTGGTTATACTAGGATACCTAATAATGCCATCGACTTTCATTACTGTCCCAAATAAAGATTGCTCTTTTTACAAGGGCAATACGGCACAGGAAATTACAAAGTTAAGCTGGCTGCGAATCTCTCCTTTCCAGGATATTGGGAGGTGTTTCTCATCAGCGCTACCATAATATTCACTTGATATGTTACAGAAAAGAACAACCTACTCTGTTTTCCGCAAAAAGAGTCCACTTTACCTCTCGGTATTACTAAACTGTGTCTGCACTAGTAGACTCAATTAATAAGCTCATTAAAAACACAGGCCTCACGGTCTCGGTAAACACGGCTACGATAAAATCATCCAACATAATAACTAACAATAATGTCCTTTCAGGGACTTTACTTGCGCTTCTGGATTTCCCAGCAGGATCAAAACTCGAGGCTGGAAACCATGTTAGTCTCAACTTTGTGGACATAACTGGAGGTATAAACAGCTTTCTCGAGTAAATCATTATCAAAATAACAACCTAGGAAGTTACCAAGTCCCGCTCCTTCAAACTTTTCAACTTGGTGATACCAGTTCTGGTGACATAATCGACTGGTGGGCTGGTAAACCTGACTATAAAGCTCACCAATTGAACACACGCTCATTTCAATCAATCAAACTAGTTGTTAGAGTCACACGCGACTATAGCATAGTCTTCAACAAATACGACCTAATTATTCGAATCGGCGTTAGCAAAACGAAATGACAGTCCCAGGAAAGCCCCCACTCGCATCATCGCTATTACCAAATAGGTGGAATATTACCTGATTAAGTTCAAGGAGGCACAGGCTTCTTTGTAAATATTTGGGTTGGAATCAAGGTTATGGCAGTCCTTCTAAATAAAAATGTTGCCAAGGCTGCTCTGCCAATGGCTTATTAAATCGTCTCAGCGGCTCTTACCACGAAGGAGTGGATAAAAAAAGATTGAAGGGTGCAGCTCAAACAGCAGCTACCAAAAAAAAATCATGAATCTTGAGCGTGCTGGGTTTACCGCTGTTAGCATACATCCCTGTTAGGAATGCACACTTTTTCTTCATATATACCACTGATATTGAAGCTGGTCATGAAAAGGGCAATTTTGATACGCATTTAACTTTGCTAACAGCTTTGTGGGTGGTGCCCCTTAACACAGACTGAGATAATCAGAACTTACCATGAGATTATAGAAGCCAATGGTGACCTAGATCACACAAACGAGCTTCGTTTTGAAACGGGCACCCAGCGAGAATTTATCGAACTCTGATAGATATGTCGAGATAAAGTTTAAGGTAGTTTGCACTGCAGGGAGTATCATAGCTGATGATAAATTAACGCTGAGCAATCTGTTTGCTGACGTTCTCGTTAGGAAAATTAATTTAATCGATAGATATGGTCGAGCCATGTCCAACATCGACGAGCAGCGATATCCTTACCAAGCCATGTTACTCTCACTATTGTTGAAAAACATGAACTAGGGTGAGAGTGATGCAAATCAGCTCGAAAGATGGTATCCAGACACCCTCGCACATTTCGAGACTAAATCTGAAACCAATACAATCTTCGTTGCTCGACAGACAATCGTGGTAGTAACTGTCACGTTCCAGGGGATGATACGACAAATTGCTACCGAACGATATGGCCCTGCGGTTGTCCTTAACAGGAGTGAAGCCATAGTTTAAACTTATTTCAATTGAAACGGTGGCTGGAGCCGCTATTAGAATCACATCAGCCCTCTGGTTTGTCAAGCAATTAGAACTGGCACCCGCTGCCGCAGGTTTCAAGATAAAGCGTATGGCACAAGAGAAAGTTTTCTACCCTACGGACAGGACTCTCTTCTATCAGCAACAAGAGACAAGCAAGACTCAGTTTAAACTGAAGGAAATATAGAGTGGTCCTCTGCCTAGCCAGGTATCTGTAGCTATTGTGCGTGCATCTGCGTTTGAAGGACAAAGACAAACAGAACCCCGAAAGCTTTGCAAATTTTAGACTAACTCGACTACAGCTAACTGCTGGCTCTAGAAAGGTGTCTGAGATCACCTACGAGCCAGTTATTAACGGAACAAAATTAAAAGGCTCCTCTGTCGAATGAGAATATCATTCCACACGGGATATCGCTGGTAAAGCTAGGGTGGCCAACGGCATTCTTATTGACCTTGTACGCCATGTGGGAGGTACTGCAGTTTACAAATTTGATTTGACTGCCGATTGATTACAAGGTGAACATTGGAGCCGTACTAATAGAGAATGATTGTCAATCGCCGGCACTTTTGTGGTAGCATCAGTCCATCCTACCACAATTATTTGCTGTGGTCTGGTCTCCTCAGTTGTAGAGATGGCAATATTACGACTAACTTTACCGACTAGTTATGTCAAGAACCACGCAAATCGAAAATTTGGAAGCAAAAAACGTTCCTAACTTTATGGAAATATTCGCTGCTGATGAACTTCCAGATGCGGGTAGAGTTGCGGCCGCCACCTAATTAATCAATAACTAAAACACACACGAGCTAACCGGCAGTCACTGGGTAGCATGTCAGATCTCATATGATGGTGTTGCGATAACATCGTATGAAGTGGAATGGTTCGATTGATTCGGTCTACCACAAGACGCCGACGACATACTAGGGCACCGTACATTCTTTCTGAAGTGGCTTACTTAAGTTTGCCACCGACTTGGAATCCAAGGTTAGTTATAAAACCGCTGACCTTTAAGCACTGTCTGCTTGGACGTGCCGACACTATACACTTTGTTTCTGCAAAGACGGCAAACTGATCATGGCTCTTCGTACACTTGGCAGAGGTATAGATAGTCGATATTTGACCCGGCAAACCCTCTCAGTATTTCATGTGGGAGTCTGCCCACGGTCCCCACAACATATCACTTGATAAGTTCGGCGAGAAGGGTAGTCGAGTATGATTTTTACATTATTTGCATTACAAAAATTTGCATTACAAACTCGTTTACATTTGGAGCACTTTGAAAACAACATTAGTTAAAACCTGTTTCTTGCTATACAGTTAGTTCTCCTAACGACAAAAACAATTCACACTCCGGACACAAAAGTTAACGAAAAACATTAGTTAGAGCGGCTACATCAATTACCTTATCGGACAAAAAAATGTTTGATGTAAAAAAAAAAATTTTTCCGACGAAAATTTTGTCTGACGAAATATTTTGTCAGACGAAAAATTTTGTCCAAACGTAGCTGGTGGAAATTATAATTTCGAAAAATTTCTAAACATTTATTTTCTAACATCTAAAAGGATTTTCCACTTTTTCATATATATGTTGAGCATTTTTGACAGCCACAGAAATTCCTGCAGAATCGAATTCCTGTGTAATCATTTCTGGTTGTGTGCATAAATGTTCATAGACCTGGACAATCCATGCTGCATGTAGCGGTTTGAGATCCGACAACTTGGACGAAATTTTAACATCAGTTGGAGCAACGCCTTGATTAAATTGAGTTGCCACTACATTCGAAAACCATTCATTGTAAAAATTCTGGATGAATGATTTTGCTGCTTTGTTAACGCTGATGTCCAACATCTGAAATTTATTGGTCAAATTGTGTGGAACATAACTATTTCACAATGGTTTTCTGCACAGAGTTCCTTAAGTGATCATTGTCCTGACCTTTAAATGTATCCATGATTATTAGAGAACACTGTTCCTTTGGATATCCCATTTCTTCTTTGATCTTCGATAGGTAAGGAAAGTTAATGTGTTCGAAAAACTCGATCGACTTCTCAGTGTTTTACCAGTGGTTTTTAGTAAAGCTGACTGAGAATTACTTGGGAAATTCAAATTTTGGTAGAGATCGCTTAGTTGTTTCTTTGTAAATGAGTTGGAGAGGTAAAAATTTACCCGTAAGGGAAACAGCAAATGTTCCGGTGATTTGCCTTTTATCGTCAAAACCCTTAACTGGTACGTTCTTGGCACCTTTGAAACTGGACGTGTACTTTCAGGGGAAACATATCCATGATGACAGCTGAGATCGACTTTTGGAAGGTAAACATCTCTCCAGCAAGGAATTGCAATGACGGTTCCACTTTGCCAGTTGTCTCTTTTCGCTTGCTCCGATTCAATTTTTCAAGCACGCTTCTTACCCATCGATCAGTAAGCTCCAAGCTTCCACCGTATTCCTTTAAAACGTTTTAAAACACTTTTCGCAATGTTCAGAATAAGTCTTCTGTTGATAAATCCTCCCGCTGCCCTCGTGCCAATTGCAATGTTTTCACCTTTTTTAGAAGGGTTTCGTCCAGCAAATAGGGTCTTCCAGCTGTTTTAAATGTTTTAAGGCCACCAGGTTTGCATTTGTTCTTCCAGGAATTTACAGTTGTCCGATTGAAGGTATATTTGGTACACTTTGAAGAACACTTTTTGATTGCTGCAGCTGTTCCATTAACCAATGCATATGAACCAACTTCCTTTTTTATAGTTGCAGGAATTGTTTTCTGGTAATTATCCCGTTGACTACAAGAAGCTTCAATTTCTTCAGCAACAAGTTTTAATTCAGCATTTGTAACATCTTGTGTGGCAGGTTTTACGACGTTGGTAATTTCAATATCGTTGCTTTTATCAGGCGTTGCTATTTCACGCTTCTTGAAATAAAAAACAAACTTTTCCTTATCCATCTTTCAAAAACTTTTAATAAATTGATTTTCAATTGCCTTTTACCAAAACAAAACATAAACAACACGTCTACAGACAATAAAATTTTCGATGTTGAAAAAAAATTTGAAATAGTTCATTCGAATAATTATTGCTGCTCTCCCCTCATAAGAGTTTTTGAAAGAAGAGAGCGGAAAAATAGATGGGTTTGTACATTCCACTCAATACCGATGGTTACCTAATCCCGCAGGTGGTTTAGAAATCGCCTTGATGTTGAGATTTAAGAGTTTTTGACACATAAAAAAATGAAGCAGTTCCTAAAAACTTTGTATTCATATGATTATGAAGGAATTGGAGAATAAGATGATGACAATGAAGACAACGAAATCCATTTTGTAGTGGAAGAAAAAGAAACTGATGGCGATGACTGTAGTGAAGAAAGGCAAAAAAGAAGAAGGCCGCCAATAATTTCATACCTGTCCACAGACGAAGATGGAGATGAAAGCAGTGTCACGGAAACTGAACTTGAAGGAAATATAGACGATTGAACGATACAATTATTTATAAGAATAAAATTGATAAATTAAAGATATTTGATATTATTATTGACTCGATTATTAAAGTATGCCATAACCCATTGATGGTTTATCATATTTTTACCCGTTTTTAACACAGAATTTAAAGAAAAAAAAAAATTTTTTAGATTAGGACAAGATCTTTCGTCGGACGTAAGTGACAAAATTTTTTGGTAGGGGCACGGCAGAGCGTTTATGTGACTCTGAAGTATCCTGCTAAGCACGTTGCTATGGGAGAAATATTTGAGAAGTATACTTAAGTGTTAATTGAAGCTCTTATATATAATTAGCACTTAGTAATGTTTTTCATAATAAAACTATTTGAAGCTATAAAAAAAAAAAAAAAAAAAATTAAGATAGCTAAAAACCATGCGCTAAAAAACTACCTGTTTAATTGTATTCAAAATATTTGTTCAAAAATTTGGTCAAAATCTGCAGAGGATAGCTGTATAGACTAAATCATCCAAACAGTAAAAGATCTTTTTAGCACACCAATGTATGTGAGTTTTGAGTAACTGATCATCACTCAATAGTTTACACAATGCTTTCATCAAATTTATAATAAATAATATCAATAAAGGTTCTACAAAAAATAAAAATCTTCTGTCTAATCCAAACTTTTACAGTCGTCAAAATAATACTCAAAGCTATGATTATAAATGAATAAGTAATTTCTGCTAAATTTTTAATTTATACAATAACACGATGACTGAAGGTCTAAATATTCACAAACGGAATCCTGGTATTATACTATCGACTCATTATCAAATTCTAAACGCTAATTAATAATTGTACCATCAATCTGAGCATATTAGCAATTAAAGATAAATGTAATTAGGAATTAGAGATCATATGAGACCAAACCTATTTGAAAAGATAAAGTGGCTGAATATATATGACATAATTTCAGCAAAGTGTTTCTACCTTTAAAAATTTTAAGAGGAAATACCCTACTTTTATATGTCCGATATTTTTAAACCTGTTGATAAAATAACACATAACACAAAAAATCCCATAAAAAATTGGAACGCATCTTCAGAAAAACTGTTCAAGTCAAAATTCTATCTCGGACCATCATTTTAGAAAAATCTACCCATTAACATTTGCGAGAACGTTAATTTTTTCAAACTTGATGTAAAGAAGGACTATTTAATTGTTGTAAGAAATTTACCTTACGAATAATTAAATAGTTTTTCTTTTTCACTATTCAGGTCAAGTTTAATTGTATTTTATTGGAAATCACATCCGTTCTGGAACAGCAATGAAAACCAGACCTAGGTTTTTCTTCAGCTATCCCCGTCATCAATTCATGACTGTTTTTAAACACAAATACCAAATGAACGACAGTAGTGGACCTAAAGGAGCATACAAGCACAAAACACAAGGTTACCAACTCTTCAAAGAAATCTATGTTAAAACCATTCATGTTAAGTCAAATTTTATGGTAGAAAGAGGTTCCTTTTGTTTTTGCTTCGATAAAAAAGGCAAACACACTGTATTTGTTCATCTTCGTCAATCAAATTGTGATATTTTGTATGGTAAGTGTAACTGTAATGCAGGATCTGGTGGTTGTTGCAAACACGTAGCTGTTGCTTTATTTCAATTAAATGGGTATAAATAAACATTTAAATAAAGACTTGGTTCCTCACAAAAAAGTTGTACCGAAGCTCTTCAACAATGGCATGTTCCTGGTGAGGGAGCTAGCAATCAACCATTAAAATTTTCAGAATTAGTTTAACAAAAAGCTGACATCAATAAAGATAACAACAAGTAAGGTTGCCTTAAATAAGTATTTGTGAGATACATAACTCTGTTCTGTCAAAAGCATTTAGCATAAAAATACAAATTTTGTTTTATTGTTAGTTTAGTCATTATTTTTTTTATTTTAGGGTTTAGATTTATGCTGTTTTTGGTTTGTACAGATTAATCTGCTTTTAGATGCTGCAGTTGCTTTTAAGATAGCAAATTTATTGAGAAAAATGTCTTCACGTCTAAAAAATGAAAACTTGAATCACATTAAAATATTTTAAACGAAGTAGTACGATGCTTGAGATAAAATCTCTACTTAGCAAGGTGCTTCAACCACTTACCCGGGGCTGCTAAATTTATTTGTGATTCAGTTTTAACTCAAAAAAAAAAAATAGCGTTTTTACTTAAATATTAGGCTTTTTTTTTGTTTTGGAAAACTATTTTGGGCGACAAAAATCGACGCGTTGACGCAGAGATAACCCAAGTTTAAAAACTTTTGGATAACAAGACATCATAATACGTACGTCATAAATATTTAGACCGATTTTTGGCAAATCCCGAAAAAGGTGAGCAGCAAAATTATAAAATTAATTGTGACCCTTTATTTTCTCGGAAAAAACAATATAATTAAATCAGAAGTATCATAACTCTCCCTGACCTGTTTTTTTTTACGGTTGTTATATAAACTAAAAAGTATTTGGTTTTTAAAATTGGCTATTTTTATAGTTACATATCTTTGAAAAACAGTTTTTTTGGGGTAAAGGTTATTCTTGTAAGTTTGCCGTAAAAAATTATTTGTGAGATTTATATCTCAATTGATTGATATATATATATATCTTAATTGACTTAATCAACTGAACCACAGCGGCTTCTGTATGAGCGTAAACATCTCTACATCATTTTATAAAGTGATGCCAACCTGAATGACATACCCCTCGACCACGTTGATCAACGAATTAAAATAGACGACGAGTACTGATAATAAAGTTATAACTTCGTTTAAAGTTGGAATTCTGTGTTAAAACTTCCTTTGATCTTGAGCTTCTACGTAATAAATTTCTTTTGATGTTAAGATACTATGTACTAAAATAATTCTTTTGATGTCAAGATCATTTACAGCAAAATTTCATAACATTTGCCACATTCAATAATCAATCTCTATCCAATGGTATTTATGAACAAACTGACGGTGTTTCCATAGGTTCACCTTCTCTATCCAATGGTATTTATGAACAAACTGACGGTGTTTCCATAGGTTCACCTTTGGCAGCAATATTAGTAAATTTATGGAATACCAAGAGTATATTTGTTTTAGGTCATTAAAAAAACAGCACTTACGTCACATATGACGTAGTGCGGTTTATAAGTGTGTTGTTCCATAATTAATAACTAAATTACCTTGTTGGTATAAATTTTTGCAGGTACCAATTTTTGCGAATTTAAGTCAAATTTGCAAAACTTAGTACACGCAAAACGTTGCTATCCCAGCGATTCACAAAATTAAATACCCGCAAAATTTGTGTAAAAAAGGCGAATTTTAACGCCGTTTTTCAACCCATAAGATTTAATTTTAGAAATCTCATTCTTTACATGCATTTACCATAGTTGTTATACAGGTGGACATGGTATCTAGTACCCTTCTTATATAATACCATGCTTTTATATAATAGACTGTGCAATGTTGAAGTGCACTATTGCAAATGTTTTAAAGCAGCTAATCTATATGCCAACAGCTGTGTCAAATATAACACATTATATAGTGAAAACATACAAGAAGGGGGAAAAGCCCCTTTTCATAGTAAAAAAGGTTTACTTCTTTTGAAAGTAGCTATATACTATGTCTGTTTAGTAAATATAATTAAATTTAATATTTATTAAGTGGCGAAAGCTTTCATTACTTACACAAAAATTATTAGATCCACTTGTACACGAAAGCCATTGCAATATGTTAGCATCTGAAACCATAATGACAGTTTGGAAAATCGATACAAAAGCCTTGGAGGGTTATGAGAGAAAGAGGAAAATTCAGACGATGAATCTGATTGGTACGCTCCTGATATTGAAAGAAATGACTTCCAAATTTTTGATAACTAAGCTTAGTTTTTTATTTTTTTCATTCTTTTGATAACTTTTTTTATTTGAAGATAAATGTGGGGCAGTAATGAAATGTTAACGTTTCCTCGAATGCTTCTTGAATAAGACATCATACAGCTAGAAATTTTTACAATGAAATAATAACTGTGAAAATAATTATTATAAAGTTTAAGGTTATATAACTTAATAAAAATAATACCGGAATTTTTGAATAAAACTTTTGTTCGTTGACGCAAAAATTCCTTCTCACAAATGTTTCTGACATTAATGCAACTTTTTTCACGAATATCTTTCGGTTTTATATCTTTACTTGTGTTATTAAAGAAGGCTCATAATTGCATCATAGGTTTGTATTTCTACTATTTTCCATCCAACTATTAGTAAAGTTGAAAAAAATTGGACGTTCTTCACTAATAGAGGGTACCGGCTCTTCAGATAAAGAAGGTAGATCCTTTGAACTTTGACGCTGAGATAGAAAATCAGAATTTGGCAAACCATACCAAGTTTGAGGACGGTTTCTTGAATGCTTTACTTCCGGACTAGTATTTCTCTGGCGTAATTTTGAAAAAACGTTTTGAGAATATGTCGTAGAGGGTGAATAAGATGAATACGAGGTTCCACGAGTAAATGATTCAGTCGAAAAATCATCGTGCGGCTTTTGCCATGCACTTCGGCGACTATTATTGGTGTAAGTAGCACGTGGTATTTCTAACACGCTTGAAACGTTCGAGACGACATCATCTTCATTCATGTCATATGAAAGGTTTATAAAGTTTGTTTGTGCGTATGTACTTGAAGGTTCAGACGTATGGTTTTCTCTGTTTTGAAGTGGTTTGATGTGGGCCACCTTAGGGCTTTTTAAAGGAGCTTTGCCCATATCTCGTCTTATTTCAGTTTCTACGGTCTGAGTTGACTGAGGGATACGAAAGCATTTGTTTCGAACCATCTGTTTAAATTCGTTCATTGGATTTGTAAAAGCATTAACGTGTGATAAATCTTGCAAGAGTTTTAGAAGTTCTTTGCTCTCTGAACGAATCGATTCTATTTCAGTTTCTAGAGCTTTACAATTGTTTTTTAAGCTGCTGTTATCCATTTCGAGACTTACAATCCTCCTCATCTCTGTCTCGCTGGGTTGGTGACGGAAAATATTGCTGGAACCATCTTTTATTCTATTCATGAATTTATCCATTGATTCTGTATATGACGTTGCGCTAGTTGGATAGTAGTTATGTTTAGACATTCGAAACTTGGAATCGCTTTCCTTATACCCTATCGACGATCGACTTCGCGAAAGCTCGCTGGATTTCGAAAAACGAGAAGTCAATGATTCAAGCTTTAACTGACGATCTAATTTAAATAAGCCCTCGATTCTACTAAGAGTGTTTCCAAAGTTGGAAAACTTGGCCTTAGTATCAGCAAAAAGATCTTTGTCGATAATATCTTCAGTTTCTATCTCTGTGGTAATCTTTTCTTGCTTTTCAAGAGTGGTTGTAAGAAACTTCTTGGGTAATCCGACCTAAAAATAAAAATATATTTAAATATTTACTAAAACAAATTACAAATTTTTAACTAGTAGCATTTTTACATAAATAGGGAGTTGTATAAGAAGGCTTGCTAGAGATTAGTTGTTTAAGGAAAAATTTTAAACTCCAACTGCCTTTATCACCACTAAAGGTAAAAATAAAATTTTTTTTCCAAAAAAAAATTTAACAATAAAAGTTTAGGGGCCTAACAGCATGTAATATAAACATGCTAAAGTTATCAAAAACAATATCTTCTAACACATAAATTAAAGAACGTTAGTTAAGAACCAGCAGATGGAATTAAGGGAATTTTGCCAGGAATGTTATAATGAATTTTTTTTTACTAAAACTTTCATTTGCTAACAAATTCATGGAGATTAAATATAACCAATCCTTATTTCCCTTTTTGTAAAAATTACTTGGTAGCCCACTTTAATCTGGACTATGAAGAGTTTTAATAAAGTAATATTATTTTAGAAAGGAAAATTTGTTACATTTAATTTGTTTTAAACTCATATCATTTCATACTTAATTAAAGGACTAAGCTTTTATTGTATTTTATTTAGTGCTTCTCCATCATTATGAAGCATAATGTAAAACCAAAACATTTTTTCTTTTCATCAAATTCATTTGTGAAAGAGGTCAAATAAAACTTAATTAAAAAAATCTTACCTGCGTAGAATCTGCTACATTGGCTTCATCATACTTTGCTGCTTCGACGAACTGTACGGCAGGTGGATTTTCATGACTATTCTTCACAATGACTTGATCTTGCACATCTTTTACTTGTACACCAATGCTAGAACTGTTTTTAGTCTGGTTTACTGAATCTTTCTTTGAATTAAGTATTTCTTTCGACATACGGTCCTCAACATCTTTTAAAGACTGGCTTAGACGTGAAATTTCCACAACAAGATTTTTATTTTCGCCACATAAAGACGCGCGCTCGTAATGGTAGGAAACAAATTCAGCAAAACGAATACCTTTCTTTAGGTACCCTTCAAGAAAATGTTTATAAACCAACACAGGTATCTCTAGATAGAAATGACACATTATCAACCCACCATTAATTCATCCCCACTAGACGTAAAAGTCAAAAAAATTCGATGCTTTCATGCGTGGTAAAAAATCTTCACAATTTTCACCTAGTAGGCTGGTGGGGATTTCCCAGTAAAATCAACACCCCAATAGTGAAAATTTCTCTATCCCTGAGGGCCTATTTTTGAACAAATTCCCTACCATTTTAGACAATCTCTTCTTCGTGAAATCTATTCTAAATATTTCTTTAACCTGTGGCACCCTGAAAATTTTTGACGGCAAACTTAATAGCAACACAAAGTAACAGAGGTTTTCTATTATTTTTATTTTTTCTCAAGGTCGAAGTCATTTATGAACTCAAGATTAAAGTCATTTATGAACTATTGGTCATCTTTCCACAAGTTTTCTTCCTCAAGATTGGTTTTAAGTTTGATGGTGAGCCTAAAAGATAAATTTTAAAATAAAAGATCTTACCAGTGCTATATATTTTTAAATCAGCTACAGCCTCCAACTGCCGAGATAATTGTTTTTTAATCTGCAGTAACCGTTCAAGTAAGATTCCTTCCGCATCATTATTCTCTTCAATCTTAGTTAATTTCACACGTAGTTCTTCAAGGAAAGAAAGCAGCTTGCTTGCGTTAAGGGCGTCATTTTGTTCTAATTCATTACAATGTTTAGTGAGTATTTGACATATGTTAGATAAACATTTTATGTCCACGCTATAATCATCTTTCTTTTCGAAAACAAAAGATTTTGATAAAAGAGTATCAATTCTAATGGCGGTCAGTACGAGTTGATTCTGTAATCGCGATTCGTCTTCTAACGAAAATATAGTATCTTGATACTTTGAAATTTCACTTGTTTTGAGAAAAACATCATCTCCTAATGCTTTGACTTCTTCACTCAGCAGATTGATCTAAAAAATAATTTTATCAAGGCAGTTGTTCTCCAAGTTGGTGTACTGTCTTTTATTTTTGAAACTTCGTATATTATATAATACATTAAAAATAAAAATTGTATCGCATTTAAAGCCATGTTGCTATAACATTATATTGATCCATTTTTGCAAAAGAAATTAAAACCGAAAAAAAGGGTTTCTTGAATAAGGCTTGAAATTAATTTACTAGTCACATCATGTATACATACTTTCAATATTTTATAACACGAGAATTAATCATTTCTACGTGATTTTTCTTAAAATCTGCAAACACGCAAAAATGCCAATATTTGGGCATCTCTAAAACTATCATCCACTCAAATAAAGAAAATAAACTAAAAGTTTAATCTCATATTTTTATAGTTGGTTTTAATCTTTGGTTTTATTTTCCAACTAGGCTTTGTTTACCCAACTGCAAATAACTATTTAACTATTTAAACTTTTAATACAGGCCCTAACTCATTGTCAGCCTGACACCACCAACGCCAAATTTTGACTCAAACTTTAAATATAAAGAAGGGAAATTCCTCTTTTCTAAAAATTTAGGAAAAAATATCCACTCATTGCATGTTAACTTAAATGTATGATAAACCCCAGAACCTGAAAAATAATGCCAATTCGGTTTAGCCTAAAAAATAATACTGTTAACAAGAGTGTTTGTATTAATTGGCTCCTAGATTAATGAAATGTAAATAATAGCTTGAAATTTTGAAAACGTTTTCAGACCTTTTCTAAGTAGGACTCCTTTTGTGATAGCATTAGTTGCGCATGATTATCCTTGGACTGATCAAATTCTAATTGAAGATTTTCACAAGCTATGCGAACCTGTTCTTTGCATTGCTGGCGAATAGCTTGAATTTCTTCATCTAAAACGAATATTTTTTTTATAGATAACAGATATATAATCAAAACAGGATTTGATACAGGAATTAAAAAGGTCTTAGAGTTTTACAACAAAAATCTTCAAAAACTATATTTTATGTATTTTTATAATTTCTATTTATAATGTTTTTTACAAAATCATACAAAAAAAAAAAAAAAAAAAAAAAAAAAAAAAAAAAAAAAAAAAACGCTTGCTACACACAAAGAATAATTATCAAAAACATTTTAAATTTTCAGAGTAGATTTCTAACAAGTAACTAGATGTTCTGTGATAAAGATGGTTGGATATTAGACCTTAAATTGTGCTAGAAAAACTAAAATAACAAGAAATAAATCAAATATATGGACATAGCAAGTAGATTTTATGGACAAACAATTTTCAGTACACAATTTATAGTGTGAAACTTTTTATCAAACGATTTAGATGCTGCTATGATGTGCAGCGTTTAAAAAAAAAGTGATTTTGAGAAAAACCCATTCTATAAATGAACAACAAAAAAATATTTCTAAAAAACAATCAAGCTCCATAAACCTCTCCTTCTTCAACAGTGTTTTAAACCCAAAACCTTTACACTTATTTCTCAACTTCTTTTTAGATATTTTGTTAGAGTTTTTGGATCTATAATCCATGATTCGCATTACGCTCATAGCCTTTTAATGTAAAAAAAAATTCTCGCTATAAAATTCTGATTGTAGACTGTATTCATTTAAAACGTTGAGAATTCCTCTCATGTAATCATTAAAACAGACGTTTGTTGATGAAGCATGTATTTGAAATCATTTTGACCAACATAGGTTGACTTAGGGCATTTGTTCCACAGCTTATTGTTCTAACATTGCAACTTGAATTCAGGAAAACCTCGCAACACCAGAGGTAGGCTTTTATTTCTGAAATAGTAATATGACGGCTCAGTTAATTAAAATTTACATTGTGGAAAGGAACTTATCCATGCTATCCTGGAAAGAGTTACTGAAGAAGTGGTGTTACTGATAGAATTTTAAGCATTCATGCTGTGGGTATCAGAACCTGGTCTTTCTCTTCAAAATACACTACTATCTTTTCTTTAAATACTTTACTAGAACCTGCTATACTTCTTTCCATTAATCGACTTTTTATTATCATAGTTTTACATTAAAAACAAGACTATTTTAAACATAAATTGGCTAAAAACACTACAAAGCATCAAAATTGATAGCCAAAACTCACGCTGTTTGCCTTGTTTAATCTGTGCTGTATATTATCTTGTTTACTTTTATTTACCATAAAGGCCTTTCTAAACTCTTTTACTACAAAACTAACAATAAACATCACACGCTGCAGAGATTGCTAGTTATAAAAGCAGAACGGAAAGAATAGTACACCAGAAAATTCCTCATATTTTTATTAATTTTTTTTTTGGTTATATGCTTTTTTTATCAGTATATCCGTAGAAATAGGATCTTACCAAGTTTTTTTTTTTTTTTTTTTTTTTTTTTTTTCAGTATAAGGCAACGCTACATTAACTCGCAGACAGGACACAGAAGGTAGAATAAATCATAGAACGCATACCGGCAGGCTGGTGGATACTTTTCGGATAAATGAAAGTTTTGAATGAAAAATCGAGCAATTACGATTCAGGATTTTTTTTTTCTAGTATTTTCATAGCAGAATATTTCAACCAAGAAAAATAAAATTAAGTTGAAATTTATTTAAAAAACAACAACAACAAATTAACCATAAATCAGCCTAAATTTTTTTTATCAAGCAAGGAAATGTATTTATTAATTATATTTAATTGAAGAATAATACACTACAAAAATCAAGGTTATTGTAAATTTCCGCTTTATTAAAGCAAAAAAAAACACCGATATTATAAAAAAGTACCTTTTGAGTCGAGTTTTTTCAGTAACTGATCTGAAAGACTTTTGAAGTCAACTTCCATATTTACGTACGCCGTATTCTTAACCTTCATAGCACGTTGTCCGAATGACAAAGTACACTTCGTCTCATGCAGATCTTTTATAGACGGAGACACACAGACCTATTTATATTATTAACCATAATTAAATTTTCCTTGCATCTTTGAACGAGATAAATTCTAAAATTCAATCAGTTTTTGACTTCAAGTCTTCAACATGAACATAATAATATTCTAATTAGGAAAGACCACAAGGGCCACCTGTTCGCCCCACTAAAATAAATATTCAAATCCTTGAAATCTATATATACTACATCAAAACTATGAAAAGATTTGTTTTCGCACTCTTCTAGATGCATTTTATTCTAATAGGCATATTATCTTTTTATTACAAATATTTCCAAACATTATATATATATATATATATATATATATATATATATAAAAAAGCAAAAATTTCCAACGTCTTTTGAATGGCTGAAGTATATCAGAGAATATTTAGTATAAATCGAATGAATAAAGCCACTTTAAAAATAATTTTAAAAACAATTATAAAGCAAGCTGACCAATCCAAATGTGCCTAAATTATTGACAGAAATATAAATTTACCAAGAATAACATTAGCAGTGAATATAAACAAAACGCGGAACGAAATAAAAATAAACATATTTAAATGTATCTTTAAGCTGTTTTGATGTTAAATTTGAATTTGAGATAATTATTAATTTCAAGCCAAAGAGAATTTATTTTTGTCATAGAAGATCCCAATAAAATTTCTTAAATGATAATAAAATAAGACATTTTTAAAGACAGAGTGACAACGTTTAGAAAAATAAGACCTCGTTATTAGCAAAATAACAATATAATTTCTGATAGCAATTCGCTATTTCTTAAACTTCCTTTTTTTCAAGAATACTCTTTTATTCAATTTATACTTACGACCAGACTGGTCTTGCAATTGCCACCGAGACTCTCTTGTAGCATTCGCGTAAGAATAGAATTACGAAATGGAACATGAGTCACATTTTCATCTGCTAAAGCAGCAATTACATTCCTAAAAAAGAAAAGAAAAAAAAAAAAAGATTTTAAATAAATAAGCTAAAGTTATCATGTATTTTCTAGTCACGTGACTTAATACTAAATAGCATCAGGCTCTTCACTTTTTAATTACCAAAAGGCTTTGAAAAAAAGTCAGGTAAGGGCTATAATGTTTTTGAATATATATTGAGACAAAACAAAATTAATGAGAAAAAAAAAATAATGCTAAAGGCTCCTTTTTCATAAACAGCGACGTATATCTTTAATCGTCTCTGGTTTAACTATGAAAAAATTTTAAAGCTCGAAAATCTAAAGGCAAGCTTAAATTTTACCCTCTTGGTAAATGTAAACTTTATTTGTAGAAAATTTTAGGTATGTTTATGGTTAGCATTTCCCGCAAACATTTGAAAAGTCTCATTAATTCGTCTAAAATTGTAGGTTAATTAGGTTTATGGAATTCAAACTTTTTTTATTTTGTAGAAACAAAGCGCTGAGCAGTTTTTCGGAATGCATGTTAAACCTAGTAACTTTTTAATAAGAAACTGGCTTTATTTGAACAGAGCACAAAAAACAAGAAGTATTTTTAAAAATCTATTGTTGCTCAACCGTTTTATGTACCTCAAAATAACCTAGTGAAATTGGCTCAGTCACAAAACCTCTACGGACAAACAGTCCCATCTTAACATTTGACACAATGTAATAGCTAACCATAAATTTTTTTTTATTATTTGAAATATCTAAACATTTCATAATAATCCTACGTTTTACACATCTGCAAATTGCATAGCTGATAAATTACCCACCCTAGCTCTAGAAGGGACGAATTAATATGTTGCGCTTCACTCAGGCGATCACCCACTGCACCAGTACGTTTGATTCGTTCACTACCAGCTAAATCACATCTGCAACAAAATCATTGCTTATATTATTTTGGAGAACAAGATTTTGTTAGTTTAAAAAAAAAAACTATATAAAAAAAAAAAAAAAAAAAACACAAGCAAAATTTAAAAATCCAAGACAAAAAAAGGCGATTTTTGCAAATTTCATAACATAAGTTTTTCTTTCCCCTAAGAAAATGCTAGTACCCATATATCCAAATCGCAACATAAACAAAGTAGGCGAGATTTTTTACAATTTTTCTCAATTAAAAAACAAATTTTAGGAAATTATTAAATTGTAATAGATCTCACATTAAATGACACATTTTGCCTTTTGCGTATGAGTATATATGAATATGGGTATATATGAATATATATGGGTATATATGAATATCAATATTCCTCCTAAATTCTTTAATAAGAGTTTCTTTATTAGTTTTGAAAGTTTTTAGTCTCAGATAAAAGTGAAGAAATCTTCAAGGTTATATAAGATTTGTCCAAAGAACAACTTTGTCCTATATGAGGTCAAAAGGACGCCTGTTGCGATAATTTTTTCTTTAAAATTTGGAAAAGAATATAAATTTATTTTCTGATCAAAGTTGTCAAGGGTCAAAGATAAATTTTTGTAGGCGAAGAACAAGAAAAAATTACTTTATGATTTCCTACACCATTTTGAAAAAAAAGTGCTTTAAATGGCGTAATCAAAGCGTAATTTCAAGATCAAAACTGACTTATATGTGTATATGACTTCTATGGTCGTCTAACTTCGCACCACATTCGAGAAAAACATAGAACAGTTTTGGAAAAAGGTTGATTTCATTATCACCACAGGAGTAAAAATCTAGAGATCATAAAATCAATGTGAAATGCAGATTGTTTTAGCTACTTCTGAAATTAGACTTCTTTAACACAAAATGGTGATAATATAAAATAACCCCAAAAAAATTAGCAATTATTTGTTTATAAATTTATCTGACTTTAGATTCTTGCAAAGTTGTCACAAAAAATGCTTTACCCACTCAGGGTAACGCCCAATCTAATTTAAAAATGTAACCTTAACCACAACGTCTTTTTTTAGGGAGAAAACGTTCATAGAATAAAACCAAAAATAATAAATTAGGGAGATGAATTAAGTCTACTGCCAACATCTGTTTATCAGTGATTAAGATGATTTCAAAATTGTATGAAATACAGCTGCAAATCGTTAACCTCATGAAATTTTTAGAGATTTTAATTTAAAATAAAAAAAATACTTGCATATGTATTTTTCCTCTAATAATAACATCTTTCCCGAGTGAATCTAAATCCAACCCTAACGATTGATCCTAAGAGATAAAATATTGATCAGATACGGTGAGATCAAACAGGTATTATATTTAGATAAACAAGTGTTAAATTTTCCAGTGATATTAGTTATAAGACTAGCTGCCTTCTAAAAAGAGAGTATATTTGGAAACTGAAAGATGTTTTGAGCGAAACAAAGTTAAGTTTCAATACAAATTACTAGCCTTGAAACTAATTTATCTGATCAATTGCTATTATAACAAATCTTTCTTAAAATAGAAAAAAAGCTTCATGAATCACTAATTTTATATTACAATCAATGTATTTTTAGTGCATATCAAATCAGATGGTAAATTTTCTGAATTTAATTGTTTACCCACTAAAGTCTAGGAACGTTTTTCGTTTGCAGCCAAAATGTGATGTCTTCAAGAATTGTCCATCTTTCGTAACAGCTAGTTAGGAGATTTTAAACGGTCACCAGCAAAACACTCTTTAACCAATGAATTTGCAAGAAATCACGTTGAGGTTAAATAAAGGGTTAGGCACCATTTAGTATTACTGTTTGCCAGATGTCCTTTTGAATTAAGATATTAAAATATAACGAAAGAATAACTTATTAGAAACTTCTTTTTAATTCGCTAAACACAGCTTCTAATTTGGCATATTGATACAAAAAAAAAAAAACTTACATTTAACGAATTCCTTCTTTCAAGACCTAAAAATAGATATTAATATAAATTGTTTAAAGCATATAGAGAGTTTATATTACCCTTCCCAGTTCTTGAAGTGTAACCCAACCATTAAATTACAATAACTATCACTTAATTCATCCTCAAAAAAAGTGTCTTTAGAAGTTACCCTCTGAGTTGTTCGCACAAAAGTTAGCCTTTAAGCATCTTACTGTTGGAGAGTGAAACGAAATTAAACAAAAACACTTACTTAGTTTTTCTTTTTTTCCCTTTGCAGCGCTATCATTATTCAATTGTCTTTCGATAGCCATTTGCAATACTGCATGGGACCTAAAACAATTATTAAAACATCATTAAATCTCTGTAAATTTAATAATGCTCTAAAGCATAAGCATTAGATCAACGTCCATAATTTGGTAAAATGCGTCTGACCTATACAATATTTCTATTTTCTGATTGGATTATTTCATGGGTACCACAACAATTTCACCTAATGTTTATTTCCTTACCAGAAATTTGATAGGCATTAGTTATCGTAAGATAAAACTTAATTTACTTCCATTCCGCGAATCAAAAATGATACTCCGATATATAACAAGCCGGCAGCTTAAGTTATTGACATTCAAGGATGAAACTCGTCATACCTGAAATGGTAGGTTTTGAAGACCATCTAAAACGCTTAATAGTGAGTATTTCATTCAAGATTTAATAATATACATTCTATAGATTCGAGATATTTACACAACTAATGATAAGCAATATTTTCAGGCAAATAACATTGTTGAGAAATATATATAAAAATTATTTTATAAAAATTTTGCGTAGACAAACGCTTTAAAAATATTTTTATCGTTTACATGGAATCGATCAAAAAATATAACAGAAAACTAATAGAATTTTACACCTGCTTGAAGTACGGTTCATCTTAGTTTCGGCGAAAATTAATTTCTTCTTCCCTGTAGCAATGAATTGAAAAACTTCTTCAGGACTTCGTGCAACATACTCCGTCATGTTTTCTACATAGACACCTAAAAAAATAACTTTCAAATCAATTATTTCTGTCAAAAGCAACAGTAGACCTTTAAAATTGTTTCGGAAGAGAGGCCCAAGATTTTGTTTTTGATTTGCGATGAACCAATCATTTAGAAAATATAATTATTAAAATCACAAGTATAATTGTATTATAATTAATTTTCTTACTGATGAAATAGATATCTACTAACCTGTCTTTGGATGTTCTCGTATAGATAAATCGTTCTTGCCTTCATTAAGAAGATCGAAAATCTTTTCATGATAAATCTGCAAGTATGAGATGTTGACCTAAAATTATGGAGTAGGGAAATTAAGATTTGGAACCAAAAATCTCCTTTTAGAATTTCAGGATCACTTCAGCACTCGTGTTTTTCTTTTCATAATTTTTTTAATTGGTGGGCATGGCAGCCAAATAAGCTGATGAAAGTATTAAATATAATGCTATTTATATAATACTATTTTTAAGTGCTTCTATAGAGTACCTAAAGACAAATCACTTTTTCCAAAGTAAAACCTCAACAATAAATTATGTTTTTTTATTACACTACAAAAGTAAAATCTGAACAAATATCAATTATACATGCAATAACACCTGTTTTTTACAAAAATAAAATTTCAATATAACGGAAGTGTGATATTTTCGGCATGCCAATTCTATCTAAAAATTTTTAGATGGCCACCGACATGCCTAAATTATCAAGAACAAATTTTTTTAATATTACACACAATTTAAGCACGATCACTACCTAATGCGAATAGAAAAGTGGCCCAACAGGTAAAAAGGCTGACTGATGCTCTTTAGTTTCATTCTAAAAAAAAAAATAAAGAAAAAAAAAAAAAGTGTAAATAACTAATTAAAACATGTTATCTATAATTAAAGAGAAACAATGAAACATGCGTCGCTTTACTTAATTTTTCAGTTAGCATAAAAAAGCTGAAAAAGAATTGTTGTTTTACCTTATATGCGTGGTTGACGTCATGTTGAATATGAGTGAAGCATCTATTAACAAGGCTCTTTGTAATCCCACTCTCAGACATCAGTGTATAAGTTTTGCCTATAAGAACAAGAATGTGTGACCCAAAGACTTGAAAATACTTTGAAGTATACATATCGCATTATTTCTTTAGGAGCTTTCAGCACCAAATTTGTGAGTGTAATTATTCAATGTCGACCAGCAATAATTTTTAAATCAATATATTTCGATGTTTAAATAGCTTTTCTGTAATTTTTCTTTTTTTTTTTTTTTTAAATGACTGAACTTTTATTCCTACAGCAATTTATCTAATCAAAGTAGTATCATTTGTATTCTCATTTTAAAATTTAAGATGACACAAATACATTAGTTCCGAAACTTACGGTAAAACAAATAAATCAATCTAAAAGGGAATCAAGCAAATAATGTTTTCACCTGAGCCAGTCTGACCGTAGGCCATAAGGGTGCCATTAAATCCAGTTGTAGCAGATTTCATTAATGGTTCCGTGAGAATTTTGCAAACCTAGAAAGACAACACCAAATGTGTATATAGCATAACGTAATGAAATCATGTTCTTCACATTAAGAAGAACTCATATCTAAAAACATTTGTTAACAATTTAGTATTATTTAAAATATCTCCTCAAGGAAATCATTTAATAATTTGATAGAGCTATTAAAATTTTATACGCTCATGGCTAATGTTTTCTCAGGTGCTTATTCATTTATTTAAAAGTGTAGTATATCGCTATATTTATTTAAAAGGGTAGTATATCGCTATATTTAAAACAACTCAAATAAATAACATTTTAAAAGTAGCAAAAAATCAATAGTTTTAAATGAAAAGACGAAGCAAGTAAAAGGAAATGTTTTAGTTGGACATAACTCACTTCCTCATTTTCTTGCTCTGGTGGAAACACGTGATCGAAAGTGAACGTCTTTTCCGGAAGACCTTTATCATCTTGATATAACTTTACCTAAAGAAATTTGATGAATATCGATAAAGAAAATTAAATATTTCATCGACCCAAACCCAGAAAGTGGGTCACAGAGTTTAGATATTTAGTTAAACCTAAATCAGATCGTGTACGGAACTCACCCCTTGACCCTGTTAATAAGTTTTATATCCCTTTAAATTAAGAGAATATTCCCAACACCTGCACAACAAATACAAAGAATATGATTTATCTCCCTTGATTAATATTTTAGTTTAATATTTTAAAAGATTTTTGGTTCAATTTAAAACTTTCAGAAGAAAGGTTGATGGCGGATTGCTTCTGTGAATTCCTAACCCCTGCAAGGTTTAGGTGTTGTAAGGTAAAAGTTATAACTAATTATCACATTAAATAGATTTTTAACAGAAATCATTTTGAGAATTATTTCACACTCTGCAGCCTTAAATGTAAAACTACATATGATTCCCTTTAATTCTAAAACATTTTAGTAACAAATATAACCTGAGCATGATTTGAAATTCCATAAGCTAACTGTAGTCCCTTTGCTTTTTCATCTTGAGTGAAAGGTCGAATTCTTACAAAAACTTTGACACGACCGGTATCTAAAAAAAATATGTCAATTGTTTATGTTTATAACAATGTTACCATTGTTATATTCAGCAAATGGGTAGGAAGAAAGATATGGAACTTTCAGTAAGTTCAGAAAAAAACCTTTTAAATTAAAAAATTTTTAATTAAATGTTTTCATTTTTTTTTTGCTCATAATTGTTATCTAATTAGAAGGGGGTTTAATAAATTAAATTTTTAGGAGGAAAGAACTTATCAAATAAGTCGTTTAAAAATCTGCAGATGAAAAAACATGGATCAAAAACATACAGGTCTCGTTTCGTGCGTTATTACGTAACTTGGTGGCATAAATATAATTGCACATAAAAGCCTTAATCAAAAAAGTTGATTGAAAGAATTTTTTACAAGTAGTTACTTTTAATATAATTATTAAATTTGGGAGAGTTCTTTGCAGATTATGATTTTTAAATTCTACAGTTTTGTGAAGAAAAAGATATAAAAGACTTTATAAGAAGGATTGAGACGAAAATCAAATGATATCAAACTAAAATGATATTTACAGTCAAACATAAGCGCGAAGGCTAACAGCGAATAGAAATATGAAACAAATAAATAAAAAATGCATTTCAAAATTAAAATATTTAGAAAGAACACATTAAAGTAGAATGGAACAATTTCAAGATAGTTTGGTTTTATACCTTTCCCATACTTGAATCCTCTCGAAGACTGTTTGTTGCTATCATTTTTCAGTGCTCTGCAATTAAAATGAAAACAATAAACATAAATCAAATAACTTTGACAGAGGAAAAAAAAAAACATAGAACATTATTTCTAGCATTTTCTTTTTTTGGATATTTGGGAAGTTTTAAAGAAATATTATTTTTAATTTCAATAAAAATGATAAATAAACGAAAAGAAGGTTGTCTTTATTTAAATTTTTAAATCTCAATTTGCAAATAAAGTTTAGTTAACCTCAGATAACCTAGATCTTATTCACATCTCTTGAGTTAGCTTATAAGGCTATCAATTAAAGTAAAAAAACGCTAGAGATGATGTCAACAAAAACGCATATAAAATAAATGAACTTTAATGTTTAAATCTCAGACAATTTTTACATCATAAAAACATGTATATGAGAAGAATTTTGAGGATAAGACTAGAAAAGAAATACCCGGTGTTTCTTTTTAGACTCGAATCGTTGGTAATTTTACGTTGTTCCATTTACCAACTGCTACTATAACTTGAAATACATCCCCCAAAAACAAACGAATGGTAATAGCTATATTTTTTCATTTGATAAGAGATGTTTTAACCTGTTTTTAAGAACTATGAGACATCAAGAAGTTTCTATCGTGAGCAGGATATGCTTTTAAGCATAGATTAAAAATAAGAATTAAATGAATCTTTTTTAGTAATATATTATCAATAAACTTTTATAAAGCTTTAAAGCCATCCATAATATAATTTTAAAAATACATGTTAATAAAACACTTCGTAGCCTATTGAAATTTATTAACTAAACCAAGTTATAAATTGATAGCAATGGGATGAAGAGAGTATGATTTTTCTTCTAATGACCCACTTTTTAAGAAACTAAATAAATTTCGTCAAAATGATTGGAACCATTCGGCATCCATGTGTAAAAAAATCTTCCAATAACAACTCAGATAAAAAGTGCTTCTTGAAATAAGCACACCCCTGGAAAGAAACGGAGCCTTCCAGTAACAAATAATCAAGTTAAAAAATAGGACACACATTGTGTATGCGCAGAAATACTGTTGTGGTAAAGAAAAATTTAAACATATTTCACATTGATTTGTAATAAAGTTCTATATAATAATTTATTTGATTTGATTCGTAATATTTATTTATTTATTATCTTGATTTGAAAACCAAATCATGTAATAAATGGTTCCAATGAAAACAATACGCAATTAACAGAGAATGTTGCGGAAACAAATATTTCGAATGTTTCCAGAGTTTGGTTCAGAAAAAATGGCTGCTGAAAAGTTCTAAAAACTGTGCGGAACAATCATAATTTTGATATTATAATACGACTACTTTGTATTACACTTACTTATGTAGATGATTTTCCATCGAAACCTAAATTTCAATACATTCTAAAACATCTTATAAAACACAGCATGCATATAGAAACAAAATATTATAAATATTCAATGATATAACGTAAATACCTTGAATTACGGCTATTTCTTCTTGAAAACATTTAAATTTCTAGGTTATGCTGACCCTAAGAACCGCCTTTTTTGTATTCATTCTTCAAACAAAAAAAAGCGTTTCTGCATGAAAAGTATCAGTTAAAAAATACCCCCTAAATTTTAAAATTATATTGAAATATCTTCTATTCTTTTTATATATCAAGGGGGTATAGAATTTGAATTTTATGTAGCAAGTATTGATCATTTTTAGCAAGCAACTTTTGTTGAATCGCTATACTGAATAAAATCAATAATGAATACATTTTTTCATATTCAATTGGCGTTATTTGATATTTCTCGCTTTCTCTTAAAAAGAACACCAATTCAGCGGATAGAAATTTGATCAAGAAAAAAATATTTATTTTTTATAATAATATCAATAAAAAGACAATAATTTGCTGGGAATGGCAGAAGCCATTATTAAAACCGTCTACAGAAGGTAGACTGGTGATTTATTCATCGAACACATGTTCCGTATAAATCAAATTCAATGAAAATGAAAAGGACAGCGCGAACTTTTGCACGATTTTTATTCAAGAGAGTAAATATATCTTGATTAAATTCAAAATGGCAACCAAACCATTCAAAACAACAACTAGTGGCTAATGGACTCCAGGATAGATAAAGAGTTTAATTCTAAAGAAAAACTAAAGATAAATGACTTATAAAGCTCAAAAGCCTGAGAAAATCTAAAAATAGCTAACACATGCCGCATCATACACAATTTCGTAAGAAACAAAATTTCATGTTCTTTCATAATGTCGCTGCTCATTAAGTGGAGCCTTTAATAGGACACCAAAACTTTCCAGCAGTTGATACAAACTATACAAAGCCGTTTTTTTTAACTGGATAAATGTTTCTGACTATATGGTTTAAGATAGCCTCGATATCGATCTTTCCTCATCATTGTGCACAAGTTAAAATCAAACAGCGCATTGATGGCATTCGCACACTTTGTGTGGATGGTTTTCTCTTTTCCATATTGGCATCACTTTTTTCCTCTTTGACTTATCCCTAGAGTAACATTTTACTATCGACTTACTATGGCACCACACATTTTTAATTTTTAAGAATCTTCACTTTCCAATAAACTCTAATATATCACAGTATATAAAGATATATATTGACATATATTAAACTATCCAGTGGACACGTGACGTCAGAATTACGTCGAAATGACGTCAGTTTTTGACGTCCAAATATAGTCAAGATTTGTAAATCCATAAGACGTAATTATTTTGGCGTCGATCTGAAGTCCGCTTGTTGACGGACCAAAATTAGACCAAAAACGAACCCTAATATAATAATCACTTGAATTCTTAAATATTAAACAGGTAACCTTAATCTTCTGCTTTAGAAGCGACAAAACAAAATCAATAAGTTGAAAATTATATATTTGGTATATAAAATGCAACATCGATACAATAAATAAAAGTCTTCCCGAGCAGGAGCATGTTTTAACATCGCATAAATGCTAGTGACAATGTCATCTTCGTATACTTTTGATTTGAAGCTGCAGTATATATATAAACATGATGATGCACCATAAAATGGTAAATATTCATGTTACGAAAGATCTTTTTCACATATTCTAATGCAAAATTCAATTCATCGTGAAAATTCAACGATTTTATAACTTAAATTAGCTTTTTAGACCACAGGTGAACTACCATCAGATATATTTGTTGGAAGGAATATCTTCAAAATCTTGATTTGTTTGAAAACACAGCTCTTCACTTCTTTAAGCGCTGCTTCACCGTTAATATAAATTTATGTTTTTAATAAATGTTGTTTTACATACAAGGGTAAACAAATGCCGTGTAAATCAAGTTTTGACTAAGATTGCAACTTTCTAGTTGTCAAGGCCTATAATTTATAGATTCATACCCCTTAACGAACACTTAAACTTAAAATGATCTTTTGATAAAGGCAGCAAGAGCAATGTTTTATCTTCTATTTTGTACTATTTTTATCTCCACCGCAGAGAGTTTACTTAAACTAGCTCATCTAAACATGTTCGTATTTTCCGCATTTTTGTATTTATTGCCGTAGATTTTTTTCAGAAGGAGCGAAATATTTTTAAATCCAAAATTTTATTAAAGTCAGTATTCGCACTAAACATCTCATAGCCTTGTTAAGTGAAATTTACAAGCCATCATAGTCTCCAAATCTCAGTTTTCTAGTTAAATTTTTTAAAAAACAACCAATTCTTATGAATTAAAGTGTTCCAAAATAATGTGCATTACAATCCACTAATGCTATTACACTGACTACACT
The DNA here is from genome assembly GCA_035046665.1 of Euphysa ruthae. Classification (NCBI taxonomy): domain Eukaryota; kingdom Metazoa; phylum Cnidaria; class Hydrozoa; order Anthoathecata; family Corymorphidae; genus Euphysa; species Euphysa ruthae. The sequence goes on from JAUZNK010026097.1 coordinate 33,781, forward strand.
TTTTATATCTTTTTTTTTTCAAAAAACATAAAAATTAAAACTCAATAAAATAATTAAATTTACCATTAGAATATGCACGATATTTGCAAGGCACCTTAGATGATATTGTAAGTACACAAAAATGTTAAGTCTATAAATATTAGTTCAAGTTTGAAAAATAAAAAGCTAATCCTAAAATAGCAGAGCAAATACGTGCCTTGGATTGCTTAATATAATGGCTTTTCAAACTGATGCAAAAAAATTCAGGACATTGAATTCAAAATGCAACAACACAAAAAATTCATAGAATAAGTTTTAGAAGAAATAAAAAAAAAAAAAAAAAAAAAGTCCACGTGCTGTAAATCAAGTCCTGTAAATCATTTGACGGCGAAATAATATTTAACTCGAAAGTATTTTTACTTTGGCATAATTTGTTATAAAATGCTGATGGTTGAAGCCACATCATTATGGTGATTATTTACAGGGTGACATTCATCTTACTGTAACTATCATTGTTTTAGACATGTACATGAGCTGACGTTTTCCATATTCACATTTTATACAAAATTTTCAGCCTTGACTAGTCAGGAAACGGCACAAACTGATAATATATAAAAATAGATTTAAATTCTTAATAAAAATAGAACTGTGAATATTTGGAATCAGAAATCACAAATAAAAATTAGGCTAAGAGTTTTTGTTTTGCTTTATTTCTGACATTATTATTTGCTATTTTTAAAATAATCTTATTCCCTATATTAGATCCCAGGCATTCACACACTAAGACAGATCCTGTAAGTTAACCTTTGCCGTCTGTCCTTTCATTAAACTGTTTTCTAAGAGGCTTTTAATTAGCTGTTTCTCAAATTTTGCGCGAAGTCACGTATCTAGTTCCCAGACGAGTCATGTTTTGACCAAGTCATGTGTCTTAGTTCCTGGAAGAGTCATAATTTTTTCAAAAGTATAGCTTCAAATTTTTACAAGAGATCGCTTTTCGATTATGCCAAAATTGCGTTATATTTTAAAAATATATGGTAATTATAACGAGTTATGAATTTTTTACATTTCATCGGGCTTGATTCACTACACATATCGAATCTGATTTTGGCTCAATGAACTTAGAAATTAGTTTTTTCTCAAATAATTATGCTTTGATTGTGTTGAAAGTTTGCACGATAAAAAATTTCAATTTTTATCACAATATCATTTTAATAGTTATCTAAAAATTTTTATACTTTTATCAAAAAATAGGCTTTGCTTTTTCCAAGTTTCTTTTAAGAGTTTCATTCTATTAATTGAGATAAAATAAAAGTTTGTTTTAAATATCAGCTGAAATCCAGCAGTCGCCATGTTGATTTGCTCGTGAATATTGTTTGAATATGGTGGTTTCATTTAACAAAATTATGACAATAACAATTAAATTTATATTTCACCGCTTAAAATTCTTATCACATTATTACAAGTATAAATATGATAATAAAATATATTTTTAATATCCAAAAATAAAAATTTAAAAAAATATAGAAATTTACTAAAATTTCTAGATGTAAGAAGACACGAATTATAATCCATATAAAAAGGTTTACGAAATCATGGCAAGCTTGTTGACAAGCCAAAGTTAAAAATGATAAACGGTAATAGTTGATAGAAGAAAACTGCAACAGAATTCAACAAACAACAAATTTTCTTACACTACCAGTGATCAATATGCAATAAAGCCGTAAATAGAAATAAATTCTCTGTGGACAGTTTTAAAATTAATTTTGATTTGGTTTTGATCTATCGGAAGAAAAGATTATACAAAAAAATGATTCCATGGTATATCGAATACATATATCGTATACATATAATGAATGAAATATAAAATATTGTTTTTACTTAAAAATATATTTCAATTTAAAATGAATTTAACTTACCGTTCATAAAACAGTTATGTTTAAAGACACGAAATTAAATATTAAAACGATAGATGTTTAAGAATATTCGAATGGAATGTTTATGATTCTTTTGTTTAAAATTTAAATAAAATTCTGTGTAGACAGTGTTGAAATTAAAACTAACAACAAATTTATCATATATATTGTCTCGATTGAATTATTCTCTATTGCTCAAATATTATTAATACAGAAATGGGAAGGCGAGACAAAATATGAAAAAATAAGCACAAATTTCGCCATCAAAATCGACAAAAATTTTCTGCAGAGTCAGCAAAAAAAACTTCCTTAATATAGATATGTTTTAGCGTTAATACCAAATGAGCTCCAGTTGCAAAGCTAGCGCAGCGAGCTCTTTTGCTTACGCAAATAGTGCTTGCTTTTGACAGAAAAATTGAAATAACAAAAACTTACATCCTGAACAAGTTTTTCAGCATATTTAAGACATTCTGTCGGTGACATACAATATAACGTTCTCGTTGCTGCAGTATCATTTATTTTTCTGAAATGAAATAAAAGTTAAATTCTTTTACTTTTCTATGACTCAATAAATTATACAAATAAAATATACATTATTCAATTAAAGAGATAAAACACATGTCATGAGTAAAACGCATGTCATATCGTGAGTAACCAGATATAAGCATTCTTCGTCAGTCCGCTACATCCGTATTACTACGTCACTTATAAACTAATTAACACCTTTCAAAAACACTTGATTTCGAGCCTACGCTATTCCTATAAAAACCTTAAATTTTTAATT